>JASDQU010682177.1:75324-110934 GCA_032191745.1 Picea mariana | reverse complement strand
AATATGTTTCTTTCCCATAAAGTTAGATTTACTTTATTACATGATTCCTTGATCACATGTATAGTCTAGGGTTTTGAATATATTAATGTCTTTGCTGTGATTGGTTTGTGTTGTTGTGATTGGACAACGCAAGAGCATCGTAGCAGAGCGAGGAACAACAGAGATTAAAGGAGAGCTTTTATAAGGTAAGTACATCATCCTTTTCTCTTGTCCATTCAATACTTTAGATCTAGGGAAAGCGGTATATTCTGTCACGTTTTGTTCCAGATCCAGGTGGATCTGGGGAGATTGGTCTGTGTCCGCACTAACGAATTTATCCTTAAACAGCCACTCACTGCGAGAAGATAATCCCTATATGTGAGAAGGTGTAGATATTTAGATCTAGTCACTATCATGGCCTCCTTGAGTGTAATGAAATCCGCAAGGGAAATATCTCCTCCCAAGTTTTCCTACGCCATAGAGGCCCTCCAACAAATATCAACCACCAATGTATGTGTGTCATCGAGGTGTCTCATGGTTTCCACAATCATGTCCTCACTAACCTTCAGTTTCCCTGTCAAATGGTGTGACTCACATGATCAAACATCCACATCACGTTGAAGTGATACCTCGTGACTCCTGCTACCAAGGTCATCTGTGGAATCCTCATCAAATTACGCCCCAACATATGTTGTACCACTCTTCCCAACATCACTCAAAACACCTCCTGAGAAAAGAGATCCATCTCACTAGGTGACCCATGTGAACAAAACTCCTCAAAACCAACTACATTTCTCTCATCTCTCATACACATCTCCTAAGAAATGAGATCAACCTCACAAGGTATCTCATTCACTACCAACTCCTCCTCACACACATCCTCATCTTCACGAGCATCACTAATAAGGTATGATGTGGAATCCTCAACATCAATTGATGGGGACACTTCACCATATGCACCATCAACCTTTTTCCTTGGCACCTTCACCTTCTTTTCCACTGATACTTGGGGTTCATGCCACTCAGAATGTTTGATGGTGCAGCTGCTTGAAATGTCATACCAAGATCCTGACACTCCCTAAAACAATATACAAAGTCATCATCATGTCCTCTATGTCATATTTGCTACCACTTTGAACCACTAAATCCATTCATCCCCGCATTGTTTTGAAGGCTTTCCATAGCCTGCATCRACTATTGTCGCCCATGTGAAAGAATATTACGAATATTCCTCATGTTGTCCTCCATATTTGATCTAAAAATTTTCTCTCTACTACTGCGCCTGAAGGTATAAGAGCAAGTTACCACCGCTGAAATTTAGTGGAAACAATCTGAGAGAACTCCTCGTTGTTTTTCCCCTTAGGTTGGCAAGAAAACCAACTCTTATACCACTATAATATCTCGGATCTCAGATTTGGATATAAACTGATAATCCCTGGGGTTTCGATTGTAGATATGATACACTAAGGTTTCCACTGCAATATCCCTGAATCCTCTGATCAGAATATTAACTGCTAGCTCTGAGATCTATGTTGCAGATTTGATGCGTTGGGATTTCTAGCAAAGTTGTAAAGGGTTTCTGACTGCCTTTCAAGGTTTCTGGACGCGTTTTGTTGTGTTACTTGTTTTATATCATATATGCAAATAAATTTGGAACCATAGCCAATGCAATAGTTCTTATTCAACAAAATAACAGTAATACAATCAATATGCAGAAAAATCAAGCTAGATATCGTCAATTAGATTTGAGTAGTAACGATCTTAATTGGAATACAAAATAAAAGACCGATAAATACCAATGATAGCGCATATGAATGGATCTGAGGCATGTGCTAAAGATCTCTCGCATGCAATGATAAATACGCTACATGCAGCTGCAAATAAGACGAAAAATTGTTGTTGCAAACTGGGAAATTCTCCCTGATGGCTATACTCGTCATATATGACTAAGATCTATCTTAGATGGGTCGCCCTGCTCCCTAGAACATTCTCCAAGCCTCTGAGATGAAACGTTGGTTCAATGTTGCTTAGTTGGAACTTGGATGGATGCCCAAACCTCCACGCACTGCAAAATGACAAACTAGCACGATCTAGGAGATTTACCCATCGGAATCTGATGATAACTACCTCTATTGGTGCACCCTGACTCCTAAAATTTGTTGGAAGGAATTCGTCTTTCCTTGACTGGTTGGGCCTAGTGACCCTCGACTGCTGCTAAACTCTTCCCAAAACTTCACGCTACAACTAGCAAATTTATGCCCTAGTTGATATTGGACTTCTCTCTGATATAATTTGATCATGTGTCTCAATGAAGAACCTGTGTGGTCCTCCTAATGGACTAGGGTGTGTCTTTCAACACTGAACTCTATCATTGACAATGGTTTCATCCAGAAAGCCACCAAACAAGAAGGAAGTCGCCTGACTCCTCACTGGGTTTTAATTTCCAATTCACAATATGCAATAATGAGAGAATATGAGCCCCTATCTCTCTTTTATACCCCTTTTCACCTTTTCCCCTTCAAGTGACTTTTAATTCATTTTTAATATTTTCTCATAAAATCACTTTATTAATTTAATGAACCTTTTTACTCCAAAAAGTGATTAATTCACCTTTATGATTTCCCCTGCCACTGAAAGTCATTTTTTATCATCCCATCTTGTAGATATTTTTGTCTCGGTTCCAACGAGTTGTAAGGTATTTCTCCAAGAAACAAGCTCCAAATAGTACCTTTACTGTAATTAATTAAAATATGCCCATTAATAACCCTATTTTACGAAAATCGTCAGAATGCAACAGAACCAAGAGCAAGTTGTGCAGAAACAATCCTAATGATGAATAATGGTAAATAAACTAAGTTGGGCTCCATAAAACTCATCCAACCCTCTAAGCTCACTGATGACACAGTCTCACCCCTCTAACTTGGTCGACTCGAGCCTCCTAAAGTGACTCTAACTGCATAATAAGGGAATCCAAAAATGGGGACATGATAGGGAAGAAAACTTGATGCAAAGTGTGTCTATAATGTGTTTAAGGTGATTAGGATGTTGATCGAGACGTAGGGGATAAATTTGGAAGCATGGGGGAGGATACTAAAAGTGCAAGGGAGGACACTAAAAATAATCTATAAAATGCTATGGATCGTCACAACAAACCTTACAAGTTTCTATGAATCTTTGCTATGCAATGTTTGTTTAAGATTAAAATTTAATATTACTAGCTTAGCGCTCAAAAAATTGTAATACACTAACATTGAAATAAAATAAACTAAAAAAATGCCACACCATCCACACTATGAACACAAGATGTACTCGAGGAAACCCAATATGCAAAAACCCAACCATAAGGTAAGGACTACGCCTTTCTCTTTTTCTCATATATGAAATGCAAATACAAAGAAAGGTGAACTCACTATGGAGTTTCCATTGACATTGTGGTCTGTATGGCTACTACAAGGTCTTCTACTTTGTTTTGCGCTAATATCACACTCCCTTGCTCTACTCAACTATGGAACAATATTCAATACAAGAAGAATGAAATCCATTCATTTCCTAGCAACCTAATGTTTAACATGTCCTCATAGCCATCTAGGGTTAGAGTTAGGGTTTTTACATGCCTTAACTCCTTATTAGGGTTAGGGTTTTGGACCCTTAGAATCTTCTTGGAAGTCTACAAGTGACTAGTTCCACATGTGTGAGTAATGGCCATTGACTTGGCATCCACTTGGTACCATGGTGGTCAAAAGCATAGGTCAACTTGTGGGGACATAACTTCCTTGTATGAAATCCAATTGAGGCGATATCTATGTCAATGGAAATCTCTCAATTTGTAGAACAATGTCGAAGGGCTATGTAATTTTCCACAAAGCTTTGACCCCAAAAACGGTCATTTAATGTCCCAAATTGGTTCCAAAAGTTTATGGATCCTAAATCACCAAAATAGGACCTACCCCTAAAATGGGTCGTACAAGTCAATAATTCCAACTTTTCCACTAAAAAAGTACCAAAATGCATGACAATTTATATGGTGATCCATTTCAGATAAAAAAACTCATGTCCATGTCATTCATCCGACCTTGCATGATTTAACAAAGGTACAATAGATAGTTATTATGAGCAACAATGTTTTTTCTTGGGTGGAAACCCAATTATAGAGGATAACTAAGGCCCTCAAAAGGGTAGGGCGACTCTCCCCACATAGCGTTTTTAAGGCTTCCATAGATCCAAATTCTTCCTCCAATGATCCTATGGATTAGGGTTTTCTAATGGCCAATGAGATGTCCACCCTAGTAGAACCAACAAAAGTAGAACACATATTTGAGGAGATGGTCATTAGGGTATTTTTTTAATGGTAAATTTTTGTTACTTGACTATTTTTTTTTTCAAGAAATACATTAGTCAATTGAACAATTTCATTTTAAAAAAATTCCTTTTTTATGCTTATATTGATAATGTTCATCAAAATTAAAAAATTTCAATATTAAATTATATTTTTTTTTATTAAATATTCACTTACATTCTATATTTATTATTTTTCAATTCAAAATAATCACCTAATATATTATTCTTAAGTATAGTGATCATCCAAACATAAGAAATGTCATTATATTTTGAAATTTTGAAATTTTCAATAAATAACTAGATAAATAGTTTATTTTTTTAATAATTTAGAATTAAAACATAATAATAATAATCTAATTTTAAAATCATAACAAAGTGAAACATCAAATTGATATATAATACCTCCTTGTTTTATGAGACAAACTACCACAAATTACCCTATGACCAACTCTTAAAACATACATGACCACTCTCAAAACATACGTGACTAATCAAGACATACAACTCTTAAAACATACATGACCACTCTCAAAACATACGTGACTAATCAAGACATACATAGTGCATGAAGAATATTTTTACCACAGGTAGAAAACCCTAACTTCAACCTTCCTTTACTTATCTGCAATGCTTGCTCACCATGGACTCTACTAGCTGCTTAGGAATGGATGAATTGATCTCACCATGCTTGTGAGTCTTTTCCACTCTTGCCTGCAACAACTCCATGATTCTTCACGTCTCTCACATTTTAACAGGCCCTCTCACTCGCCCACTCAGCCTTTTTCCTATAATCATTACTTTGTGCTTGGATTTTGCCTGGTTCTTGGTCTCTCTTATACACCAAGCTTGCTACAGAATAATGGAATAGAAAGAAGAGCTTTACTGTGCATACGGACTCCTACATAGACTCTATCTCTCCTTCAACAACCTGTGCGGAAGCTACTTCCATGAGCTCAATAGGTCCACAATGATCCCCTTTGAAAGATGCTCATTCTCTCTTCCAAAAGAGCAATTCAATGCATCATAGAGGTTTCTCAAACGCTGCCCCTCCTAACAGCAAAGCAAAATAGGGAAGTCGTCTGAGGAAATAGAGCCAACAACGAAGAAACAAAGCGCGTCCTCCAGCAAATCGATCCTGACCGTTGTTAGCAAGAAAACGGAGGAAACATTTTCATCTGGAGATTCCATCTCTTTTCAGAAAACGTTTTTGTTGCTTTTCTGAGGCTGAAACGCTGCCACATTTACTGCCGTTATTATAACAATACTTATTATAAGCTCATTATGTCATTTATAGAATTGAAAAGGATACCAATGATTTCTGGCCATCATCCAAACTAAACCCAATTCAAAAAAAATCGTTTTTACCAATTAATTATCCTATCATTCCAATCTCACCACAACATGACACAGTTACCATGATTAAATAGTAGAATCAATTTGCCATTACACCGACGGAAATTTCGGTTCGTAGTTACACCAGCTGTTGGAATCAACTTTTCCTCTACAGTCGACCGCTGATTTGGGATTCCGCCAGTGCTGAAATTTACGTTTACCTTTAGTAGTCAAACATAAAAGTCATTATGGTATGATATTTTGTATGATGCAAATAAACTTAATGAAAGAAAATTAATTTATGAAAATATTTTTTATCTATCATAACAAGAATATTTTAATAAAAATGATTGAAGATAAGAAAACAAATTCATTTGGTATTATTTTGTTTCTATATGTAACAATTTATCTTTATTTAATTACTTTGTTTCAATATGTAACCATTGATCTTTATTTAATGTTTTCATTTATAAATTAAAAATTAAAAATATGTAACCATTGATCTTTATTTAATGTTTTTATTTATAAATTAAAAATTAAAAATACTTTACTTTGTTTGCCTAAATCTCCAAGGAAAACACTAACATGAATCGTAAGATTAGAGGTCGCCTCTTGGAGAGAGCTCGCTTAGGGTTTTCAACATTGATTCGGTTAGACCCCTGCCATAGTTCTCATGACAATGGTTAGGGGAGGGAGCTTTACTCCTCCTACAACGATGCACAAGCTAACAACAACTGTCGTGTTGTCAGTCGCACTTTATCCCACATTGTAAAAGGAAAAGTGGTGGAATAAGAAGAAGTAACAGGAGGGGTAGGAATCGAGAGTGTCGATGAACCCAAATCTAATAAGAAGAATCAAAATCAGAAAACCACGAACCCAAATGGAGCAAACAGATGCATCTTGAAAATTGCAGAAATACCAAAATACAAGATTAATTCTAACAAGATTGGACAATATATTCAACACATTAGGGACCATGCCATCATCGACAAATTCAAGGGTATCTAGCCCACGAAGAAAGCCCTAGAATGGTAGATCCAAACTAGATGGAAACCCAAAGGCGAGGTCGACCTTAAACTGGGTTCCAAAGGCTTCTTCATAGCATTTTTTATCAACTTGGAGGATAAGGATATGGTTTTTGAAAACAACCCATATTTCTTCAACTCGGTAGGGTTGTACCTTCATCTCTGGTCAGAGAAATTCATCCCAGAAAAAGAAGACTTTATAGTTTCCCTAGTATGGATCAGGTTGTACTCTCTGTCGCATGAGTAACCGGATGAGGAGATCCTCGAGGGTATTAGGAATGACCTGGGATCCTTTGTCAAAATATCAAAAATAAGAAAAAAAGGGCAAGATACCTCATATGCCTAAATCTGTGTATACCTTAACGTCTCCAAATCCTACTAGACTCCAAATGCCTAAGCTACCAGGACACCGAATGGCTTCAAACAATAGATTATGAGCATATCCCCTTCCGATGTCAGAAATGTCATGAGCATGAACATCTTTCCAAGGACAACCCCCTAAATTGGTTGTCGCCCCTCACAAGGAACAACAACTCAAAACATGCAGAGTGTTTTGAAACGGTAACCAAAAAAAGATGAAACACCAAAAAGCTGACAACGCCCCTTGCTCACAAGGATATCCAATATAGTAATAGGTTTGAAACCCTCCAACAAACTCCGATGGAACCCAGCATAAGAAAACCAGAGGATGCGACAAAACAAGAAGACATCGAACCAGATCAAAGCGCTGAGGAAAACTAGGTGAACCAAGCAAACTGATGGAAATTAATGGAGGAAACAAAGCAAGGTGGTAGAGATCCAGACATAGATATGGTGAATGAAGATGAGGACAAAGGAGATTCATAAGACAGAGAAGAAATGGAGTTGTCTGATCTAGATCTGCAATCTCTTGTGGCAGCATGGAGGAAACATGGTCCAAACTCCATCCCTGAACAACAAATCCATCTCATCAAAGACGCCTTCGTCTGGAGTAAATACCATCGGATTACTCCACAAAAAGGTAATCCCTCTACCTCCTCATCCTCAAGTTTCAAGACCAATGTCGCTAAAGACTCATCAAATATTTTTAAAGAGGAAAAAAAGCATGGTCGACGAAGTAACTGTTGGGTATGTGTTATATTATTTGCATGTGTGTGTGTGGGCGCGTCATATTCGACAACTGTGTCTGATTCGACAACTGCGTCTAGATTAAGGGATTAGGGTTTTGGTAGCTACAGAATACCTAAAACATTGTATATATTGTATGGTGAATGGTGAATAGTGAAATTAATACAATAAAGAGTTGAAAGGTGTGGCACCAAGGAAGGTTGGTTTTCTCCCAGTTAAGGGCTTCCAACGTAAATCTATGTGTACTATGTGTATGAGCCATTGATTAATTTATGTTTTTCTTAAGAATCTATATGCATTGTTTTACTTCATAGGTTTAAAACTTACAGTAACAAGCAACTACTTCAAGATCTCAAAGAAATGTTGGTCAACTCAGGGTGGATAACGCTGATGACAGACACGTTCCTCCCCAATCCCCATTGTTCTACATGAAGATACTCTTATGGAACATCAGAGGTATCAACAACAAGAGTAAATACCGGATTCTAAAGAAGAATATAGACAAAGAGCAACCTATTGTGGTAATGCTTCAATAAACCAAGTGCAATAACAACCTAGTCTCAAGTATTGCTTCAAAAATATGGAAGTGCTCCCAGGCGATTTCAATCAATGCCCAAGGGGCAGCAGGAGGACTAGGACCATTTCTTCCCACTTCCAACTCATTTGATCAACATAAACTAGATTTTTAACCAATGTTTATGGTCCCCAAAGAGCCCCCCAAAAATCACCTCTTTCTAAACTCCATCCAATCCCTCAAAGCCATCATAGGAGAGAAAAATTGGGTAATGGGGGGTGACTTTAATATCATAATCTCCTTGGATAAAAAACATTGGGGAATTCGACGCCATGACCAAGAATCACTGCGATTGAAAGATATAATCCACCTACTCCACTTGATCAACCTTCCATCCTCCAATGGATTACATACATGGAATAATAGATGGGGGAGGTGGGGGGGAACAACCAAGTAGCATCCCATCTTGACAGATTCTTAGTTTCGTAATCTCTCCTTCTTTCTGGCCTTCACCTGGAATCCTCAATCTTGCCAAGCTCGTGATCGGATTAATGGCCTATCAATCTAGAAATCAACCTCTCATGCAGCCCAAAACATCGTCTCTTTCGCTTTGAATCCTTTTGGCTCGATCACCCTTCCTTCTTGGAGAATATCCAATGTTGGTGGCATGAACCTGACAATATCCAAGATGTCCCCATTTATCATTTTCAACAACGCCTAAAGAAAATCAAATTCAGGCTCAAAAAGTGGAATAAAGAGGTCTTTGGGACATCTTCAAATATAAAAGAGACCCTGAAGCCTAAATGGAGTTGTTACAACAAACATTGATACTTGAAGGTCGTACAAAACAACTCATCTCAAACGAAACTCGCCTTCAAACTCAGCTAGATAGCATAGCCAAGAAGGAAGAGCTCCTTTGGAAACAAAAATCTAGAGCTCAATGGCTTAAAGAGGGTGAAAAAAATTCAAAATTATTCCACATATCAACTATCCAGAGGTTTTATCAAAATTGAATCACTTCAATAAAATATAGCCAAGGAAATCAGTTAACTGATCATGAAGAAATTGAACAGGAATTGGTCCATTATTTTAAGAATCTACTCTCATAACCCCAACATGATAGAACAAGGACCATCCTCAAGATAACCAACAACGTCCCCAAACTAGTCTCTAAGGAGAAAAATGAATCCCTCCTCTGGCCCACCACATTGGAGGAAATAGAGCAAGCGGTCATGGACATGCCCAAAGGCAAATACCTTGGGCCCAACGGATTCACAATGGAATTCTTCCACATTTGTTGGCCAATCATCAAGCAGAATGTTTGGGAACTGGGAGAAGACTCTTGTAGATTCTCCAATGTTCTCCCTGCCTTGGACGCCACCTTTCTATCCCTCATCCCCAAGGAAGAAAAGGAAGAAGACCCTAACAAGTTCAGACCAATATCTCTCTGGAATGTGGTTTATAAAACAATCATTAAAGTCATAGCCAACATGCTTAAACCTATTCTTCCCAAACTCATCTCTTCGGAACAAAGAGGATATGTGGAAGCGTGCCAAATCCTTGACATAATCATTCTATCACTTGATATGATTCATTCTCTTAAGACTACAAAAATTGTTTGTATGCTTATCAAGCTAGACATGTCCAAAGCTAGAATCTTGGGATTGGGAGAAGAAATCAAAGATTCTATAATTGTTTAAAAGGTACTAAGATATCTTCCTATAAAATGAGAACTGAACAGGAAAATCTAGATATAAAAGAAGCATCCTTCAAAGCATCCAAAAGGTCAACGCAAAAGGGAAAGAAAAAAGAAAAATAGCATAGCAACAGCAGTGACATCTCAGAAGATGATGAAGAAGTGGCCGACTTTGTCAGAAGATTGAACAAGGGAACCAACAGTAGGTATAGAGGTAAGCTTTCTTTGATTTGTTTTAATTGTGATGGTATTGGTCATTTTGCTAACAAATGTCCTCATAAGAAAAAGAGAAATGATGAAGGTTACTCAAATAGCAAACAAACATTTAAAGGCAAAAGAACCACAAAGAAAGTTTTCAAGAAAAGCTTATGCACCAAAGAAGACATCCCATCATTAGATGAAAATGAAGTCAGTGATAGTGAGACAGAAAGAGTTCTATTCATGGCAGTAGAAGATTCTGATAAAGAAGACTCTGAAGAAGAATATGAAGAGGCATAAGTTGACTACCGAGAAGAATTGTTGTGTACCATAGAAGTTATCATAAGAGAAAATAAGAAAAATAAGAAACTACAAGTGGAACTAGACAAGAAATAAGACACTCAGGAACTAGAACAAATGATCACAAATTTGAAGGTTCAAATTGAAGAAGATAAAAGAATTGAAGAAGCACTAAAAAACAACTAGAAGGAAAAGACATGATCATTGGAAATTTGGAAGCAAAAATTGTCACATTAAGAAAGGATCTTCAAAAGAAAAATATGCATAACAACTCAAAAGTTTTGAATTACATCATCAACAGTCAAAAACCTCACAATGACAAGTCTGGACTTGGATACAATTAGACAAAAAATGGATCAAGCTCCAAAACAACAAAACAAGAAACATATCCAAAAAGATATGCAAAAACAATCAAAGGGGATAGGAAGGTCTACAAAGAAAATTACAGGGACACTCCTCCACCGAGAAGATTTCGATCTCAGAATCAATGACCGAAAGAAACAGATAGGCCTCAGGAAAAAGAAGGATTCATAAGAGTACATCCTTTCATAAGATCTTCAACTCCAAGGTATCAAACTATATTTTTTGTTTTATGTTATGAATGTAATAATTTTAGACATAAAGTTGTGAATTGCAGAGCTAACAACAGAAACATAAACAACTTTGAAAGTCATACACAAAAGGGTTATCCAAAAAGGCCTAGTGAAACACAAAGAAGAAGTTACAAAAGGTTTGAATCTTTGAGCACTGAAGTGGAATGCTACAAATGTAACAACTTTGGACACATGGACAAAGATTGAAAAATGACAGTCCCTCCTAGAGAACCACAACAAAACAACAACAGTCACAGACAAGAACCTCAGAAAATGACATGGATAAGAAACTAGAATCAGTATAGCAATGAAGAATGCACACTCGCTCTACAAGCTAAGCAGAAGAAATGTGGTTGGTATGTTGATAGTGGTTGTTCAAAACACATGACATGTGATAGAGACATGTTTCTTACATTAAGAAAGGAAAGAGATGGATCAGTCTCTTTCAGAAATGATGATTCAGCTAAAATCATTGGAAAAAACACAGTCAGAATTGGGAACAAGAATACCAAGGCAGAAAATGTTCTACTAGTAGAATATATGAAACATAATATTCTAAGTGTGAGTCAAATGTGTGACCAAGGTCATAAAGTTACTTTCGATTCACAAAAGTGTGAGATAAGAAAAGAAGGATCATGCAAATTGATTGCAAGAACTTCAAGCAACACATATGTATTAAGTGAAATTGGAAATGAAAAGTGTTGCCTAGGAAAGGAATATGAAAGTTGGCTATGGCACAGAAGAATGGGTGACATACTTTTTGATAACCTTGACAAATTCAGCAAAAGGGAAGCGGTTAGAGAAATGCCCCAGATCACGAAACCAACCAACACTTTATGCAAACATTGTCAACAAGGAAAGCAAACAAGGACCAGGTTTAAATCAAAAGAATATTAAACGACGATACCACTAGAAATTGTGCATGTTGATCTAGTTGGACCAACTACAACAAAGGGTTTAAAAGGTGATAAATACTTTATGTTATTAGTTGATGATTATACAAGAATGATTGTAGTTTGTTTTCTCAGGAATAAGTTAGAAGCTTTTGAAAACTTCAAGGTCTACAAGGAAATGGTTGAAAATCAAATGGATTCAAAAATCAAATGCTTGAGATCTGATAATGGAGGAGAGTTCACTTCAAAGGAATTTATGGACTACTGCAGCGGGCATGGAATAAAAAAGACAATTCTTTGTTGCTAGGACACCTCAACAGAATGGAGTTGTTGAAAGAAAGAACATGATAGTACAAGAAATGGATCGAACAATGCTAATGGATTCCAAATTGACAAATATATTTTGGACACAAGCAGTGCATACAACAGTTCACATTCACAACAGAGTAATGCTTAGAAACAACACTGACAAAACTCCCTACGATTTATGGAAGGGAAGACTAGCAAATGTGAAGCACTTCATAGTTCTTGGAAGCAAATGCTACATCAAAAGAAAAGATAGCAGAATGGGAAAGTTTGACTCTCGTGTGGACAAAGGAGTACTTGTTGGTTACTCAAGTACAAGGAAAACATACAAGTGTTACAACTTGAGATTAAACAAAGTTGTGGAAAGCATCAATGTAACAATTGATGAAACAAGTAGACAAGAATTAAAGGAAGAAGAAAATGAATCAATGGAACAACTTTACGAAGAAGAAGTAGAAGATGAAAAGGAAGTAGAAGGGGGAGATGAAGAGGATCCGACAGAAGCAGAAGAGCAAGTTCAACAAGTGCCTCCAAAGACACCTAGCAGACGAGTACAAAAGAATCATCCTTCAGATTAGATTATCGAAAAAAAAGATGCAGGAGTTGAGACTAGAAGAAGAATATGTTCACCATAACAAACACACCTAACACTCTCATATACGATTGAACCAACCTGTTTTGAAGAGGCCAACAAGGATGGATTTTGGAATAAGGCCATGGATGAAGAATTGGATCAAATAGAGAAAAATGACACTTGGGAATTGGTTCCAAGACCAAAGGATAAGAATGTGATCGAAACAAAGTGGGTATACATGAATAAATTGAATGAAGATGGACAGGTTACAAGAAACAAATCTATATTGGTATGTAAAGGATATGCACGGGTTGAAGGAATCGACTTTGAAGAGACATTTGCCCAAGTTGCCAAAATGGAAGCAATCTGATTGCTTTTAGCTTATGCATGCTCCAAAAATATTAAAGTGTATCAGATGGACGTAAAATCAACTTTTCTGAATGGGGAACTTGAAGAAGATGTCTACATTGAACAACCAGAAGGATTTCAGTTGTCAGAGAACACATATTATGTGGGTAAATTAAAGAAGGCCTTGTATGGTCTAAAACAGGCTCCTAGAGCATGGTACTCTAGAATGGATAAATATCTCTAGTAAGCAGGGTTCAAAAAAGGAAGTGCAGACAACAACCTCTACATCAAGGTAACTTGAGATAGTATTTTATTAATTTAAGTTTATGTTGATGATATTATTTTTGGAAGTACTAATGACAGGTTAAGCCAGAAATTTGCAAAGGACATGCAGAATGAATTTGAAATGTCATTACTTGGAGAACTATCGTTATTTATGGGTCTTCAGATACGTCAAAGCAACCAAGGAATTTTTATTTCTTAAACCAAGCATATCAGATAAATGCTAAAGAGGTTCGGAATGGAAGATTGCAAACCAGTTATCACTCCCATGCAAACCAGTTGCAAGTTGAGAAAAGATGTTGATTCAAAGTCTACAAATCAGAGGCAATATAGGTCAATCATTGGTAGCCTACTATATGTGACAACATCCAAACCAGATGTAATGCAGGCAGTTGGGCAGGTGGCATGATTTCAAGTAGAGCCAAAGGAATCACATGTATTAGCAGTGAAGAGGATTTTTAGATATCTCAGAGGAACATAAGAGTTTGGATTATGGTATCCAAAATAAAGGATCTATCACTTATTGCCTACACAAATGCAGATTGGGCAGGTTGTATTGATGACCGACGAAGCACCAGTGGAGCAACGTTCTACTTGGGTGAGTGTTTAGTATCATGGCTAAGCAAGAAACAATCATCAATATCTTTATCTACAATCAAGGCAGAGTATATTGTAGCAACAACATATTATACACAGGTTCTATGGATGAAACAAACTTTGACAGATATACAGGTTGAGTATTATGAGCCCATTCCAATCTATTGTGATAATACAATCACCATCAGTATCTCAAATAACCCGGTGATGCACTCCAAGACGAATCACATTCCAATCAAGTATCACTTTCTACGGGAACAGGTTGCAGAAAAGAACATCAGAGTTGAATATGTGGGCACAAAAGAACAAGTGGCAGACATATTTACAAAACCGTTTCCACGGGAAGCCTTTGAGTATCTTCGCTAGAGACATAGAGTTATTTCTACTCCAAAATGAAGGCTTTTGAATGCTTATCTTATATGTCTTAGATGTACATGAGGAAGCACCATAAAGAGGACATTTCAAGTTGGGAGATCATTTGAGTTAGTTAGGGGGAGAAGACTTGAATGGAAATATACCTTTTCCATTGGTGACAAAGGGGGAGATATTTATTAGTTGCAGAGGATAGAGGCATGGTTCCAGGGGGAGCGTTGGTCACAGCAATGCAGACATGGTTCTAGGGGGGGCATGAGTAATATGATTTCAGTATTGCATCATATTGTTGCCATCAATGCCAAAGGGGGAGATTGTTGATTAATTGGGTTGGTTGTCATTATTGTCAACCCTTGAAGAAAGTCCGGTAGCGAATTTCGATAGCACAAAGGTTTGGGTAATGGAGCCAAGTTTGATTGATGTATAATGGTATGATTTTTGATATATTTGTAGTTAAGACTACTCTAGATGGATAGTACATGTCATGCCATTTCTGGTGGTATGTGGAACGCCACATAACTCCTCACGGTTTGAGATTTATGGCTTTACGAAGTTGGAGGACCCTCATATGTTGGCTTGAAGCCCCAAAAGGTCAAAGAAGTCAAAGTGCTTGCAAAGAAGTAATTATTTAAATAATAAAGTGAAGTGACAAAGTCAAACATGATCATTTAAATAATAAAGTGAAGTGAAAAAGTCAAAGAGGATTATTTAAATAATAAAGTGAAGTGACATATTTCGGATTATAGTTGGTGTTTCTAAGAGAGGAATATTTCGGATGAAATTAAGCCTAATGAAGTCTTGGATATTTTATTTATCCATGTATTTATTTTGAATTAAAACTATAGACCTGGAAGAATGGGAAATTGCAAGTAAAGTCTGCATTATTCTGCAACTCACCAATGAATAAAATTGTGGGTGCTACCACTATGAATTAAAACAATCATATTTATATGCTTGATGTAACTAGTCCACTTCATGGTATAGGGAACTGAATATCATGATAAAGTATGGATGGAAATTTGTGGTTCCTCACAAGGAGGCTCTAGGGTGGTTTCTTGCAGAGGAGGATGTGTGGTTGATGCTAAATCCATCACGAGAGTGTCTTCCACAAACACATATTCAGGTTGTTATAAGTGGGACACACCTATTTGAAATAATTTATGTTATTTACATTTATGCCCTTTGAATTAGCTCTCATCAAATTTATAGAAACATTTAAGGTGTTGGTATTCTCTAGCTTCTTCCTAGGTCAACCTATGGATCCTCAAGGGTTGAGAGGAGGGGGGGGGTTGTTATAGGTGCTAGAGGAAGATATGGGTAGGGAATAAATAGGGGTCTTTTGGTTTGTGCATTGGCCACCACATATTATTCTCTATCTCAATGAGAATCCTCTAAGTAAGTATCTAGGTGAGCCATGAAGACCTATGCTTGAGTTTCTTCATTTAGATCAATGATTAAACATTCTTTGAAAAATAATTAATAATGTCCTATGTGCATATTTCCAATTGCTTGAAGGCTTCTATAAAATATTCAACCATGCCTATTTGGCACAACTTGTTCAACCTACCCAAATAAAAAGTGTCTATTTCAAAATGAGCGTAGATGGCTTTGACAAATTAGGTCTATGCAATGTATCCTCCATAGGATTTCTTATGCCATTGCCAACATTCCTGATCTAAGTATAACACACCCACTGAAAGAGTTATCAAGTCATAAGTAATACTTTTGAGGGATAAGTAATGTTCCATTTGAGTATCCCATCCCATGAGGGTATAACCATCAAACTTGTTCAAATCTACTTTGGGATATCTATTCCACATATGGTTATCCTGAAGAGGTGATCTCTTGTGATGGTATCCATCTATGGAGGATCCCACACTTGGTGGATTCATATGATGCTTTTTCCAATTGGTCTTGTGGGGTGGGAAGTGGGTGGCTAGAATATTGAGTTGTTGTTACATGTTTGTAAGTGGAGCAACCTTACTTTCCAAGTGTTGAATCCTAGCAACATGTGTGTTGATAGTTGAGTTAATTTTAGAAATCCTAGAGTCAAGTTGATTGTACTAGGTGTCTAGTTTGGTGATTTTGTTATCTAGGGTCATGTTTTGGGTGGCCACCATGGATTCCTTGGTTCCACAAGAAGGATTACCAGGGATTTATACCAATGTGATCAATGTTGCACAAGAAATGGTTTCAAATAAGTCACCTACATTGGTATAGGTGGGTCCACAAAATGTGTTACTTGAGAGTTATACCAATGCAATTAAAACTACACAAGGAATATTTTGAAATACATCTCCCATATTGATATGAGTTGGACCTAATTTATTTTTTTACTCCAAAAGGAGTATTACTCATATTCGAGTATTATTACATCGACTCAATTTCCAATTTCTTGATATTCTAGCAAAATCGTCTTGATAGTTTTTGCACCTATGCCCTTGCTAAGCACACCCACAACACCAAACATCATTTGTGCCTTGAACCTACTAAGTTGCTTGCTAAGGAGGATAACAATTTTAGGAATAAGTTTAGCAAAGCCATTGAAATCCTCAAACATCCTCTTAATCTCAATGAAGATAATGGTTGGTATGTTAGTAGAAGCTAGCTCCCTAGTCTTCAGAGAAATAACAACTCACTTTAAGCATCCCTATCCCTTCCTCCTTTATTGTTTTCATATTTTATCATTTTATCCTTAATATTTCCCTTTTCCTTTTTCCCTTTCCTGTAACTGACATAAATGAAAGATCTTGTCTCATTAATTGATATGGTGGTCTGTATCTACCCAAAGTCTATGAGATCCCACTCTGAGTTGGCCTAGAGAAATTTGAAGAGCATGAGCCCAGTGGCATAATGTATATGGTGGTGGAATGATGATCCCATCCCTAATAATTGAAGAAGTTCTATGCGTAAAATACCATCTTTGGGTGTAACCCACCAGGGGGGTTGACCCAAGTGATCCGGATAAACTGCCTATAAATGTCATCTTTGATGATATTGTTCAACACATGTTTGATTGGTAGGATATGACCAGGTGCATCCAATGAAAATCGAAATAGAGGTAGAAAATCTATATGAATTCCCATGGAATCTAAGAGATGTGAAACCCCTGCAAACTAACCTTTCTCCTGGACCAATGGATGAGAAAAGGAAATGGTCTCAAAAAAGAAATAAGCCAAGTATGGGTACCGATATCATCCCTTCGCCGAGTCAGCTAAGCTACAGATTCAATTTAGAAAGGAAACCAGTTTGACTATTCTCTCAAGTTAGAAGAGACGAGCCTCAAACATTGTTAGGATGATGTGATGGAGAACTATATACTTGCATCTAATGATGTGTCAAAGGAGAAGGTCTAGACTCTCTCCACTAAGGCCCAATATGTCTCTAGTAAATAAGATCCCCATATCTTTGAGCCATAGATAACAGTGGGTCGGATAAGGAAGTCCATGAGGGACATCTTGAATGAGATATCTTGAAAATGGTACCAAAAACACTGTCTCCCAAGAAGGTCTAAGGACCAATAGCCCTTGGCAATAGGAGGCTGGAGGGTTGGTCGCAAACTGAAACAAGGTCTTGAGAATCTTACTCCCAAATAAGTGTAGGTACTATTGATCTCTATCTCCTCCCATCGGAAGAAGAAATGAAGGTCTTTGGCCATCTTTGACCCGTTGAAAATCATAACCTTGGTTTTACCCAAGTTGATCGTCAACTACCAAAGGTTGCAAAAGAGAGCTAGAGCATCCAAATATCATTGTAAACCCGCTAGATTCGAGGCTACGAGGACCACATCATCCGTAAAAAAAAAGAAGATGGATATCAAAACCTAATGGAGGAGGCACCCATCACTGTCATGGATATGCTCATGGAGAAAAGCCTCTAACTCATCAATGTA
Source organism: Picea mariana (assembly GCA_032191745.1). Classification (NCBI taxonomy): domain Eukaryota; kingdom Viridiplantae; phylum Streptophyta; class Pinopsida; order Pinales; family Pinaceae; genus Picea; species Picea mariana. Next base: position 92,588 of record JASDQU010682177.1, on the reverse strand, counting down.
AATCTCGAATAATGTGGGGGATTGGGGGCACCCTTATTTAACTTTGATGGTACTCTTGATGAAGTTTGACATCCCATGAACTATGCGAAGGATACCAAGAACCGACTCATATAGGCACGTGATGGTTTTCAGTAGAGTCTTGGAGATGCCAATGTCTCTAAGCCTCTGGAACATGGCTACTCTCGGGACAGAGTCAAAAGATTTTCAAAAATATACAAAGAAACAATATACTTTCAAAGATCGATGTTCTGCCTCCTCAATGATGGCCTGGAGGGTAAAGATGTGATCTATGGTTTGGTGAGTAGGTCATAATCTTGCTTGTCCTCTAGCTCTGAGGTGTCGATTCTCAAGATCATTAGAGAGATTCATATGGAGAGGTGTATCATATAGATTTGAGAATATTGTACGACCCACCATGATCATCCTATAGTTGTTTGGAACCAAGTTGGGGCCCAATTTGTGTATCAAGTGAATGATATGGTGTGACCAAGTCGGAGGAAAAGTTGTAAGGACCACATGGTTGAGGAGATCAACCAAATAACGAACTAAAGCATGAATACCATGCTTAAATAACTCTTCCTGGAAGCTGTCCTCGTCCGTTTCTTTTCTACTTTTCATCATCTAAACGGCCTCTCTGATGTCCTTGTCTGAGAATAAGAAGCATGAGGAGGGCATAGAGGTAACTTGAATCTGAGGTTGTCCACGAATATCATAGAGAGTGGATACGTGGGAAAACATGAATTCTAGGTATAGGTCAAATGGGAGAGGGGAGCGACGGGGAAGGATGGTACGCCAAAAGACTCCAAGAAATTTCAACTAGTTAGTGGGGTGAACAAACAAGTAGAGTAAGAGGAGCAACAAAAGGAGTAGCAAGAGGAGTATAAAAAGGAACAGGAATCCCAACAAGAACAACACGATGAGAGACAATAAAATTAGGAGAAATGAGGAGAACAAAAGGTTGAGGAGATGGAGGATGTTTCACTAAATGCCAGCATGACCCAAGAGGTAAACATCCCACCTCCATCAACACCAACGGCTCCATTGGACCATGCAATGGCCCTATAAGTTATCACAAAATTGGAACAAGACTGTGAATACCAATTTGCTTTAATGTAAGAGTGCCAAAATAATTTTGGCATCATGTAATATATCATTGTTGATGTCCAAGAAAGTGTTATAAATGCAACCATCCACCTCGTTGCTAGCATGGACCTGGATTACAATGAGGTGAATAGTTACTAAAGTGCGATAACCATACCTAAGCATCCATTGGCTTGCATGGACCCAATGACACCCCCACATTCACATGCTTCCCAACCCTAAAACATAAACTAAGTTCACCCTGACAACATGGTCAAGCAACACTTTATATTAGGAACTGAGATTGGCCATAGGTTTCTATAAGCAGAAAGAAACCTAGTGCAATTACGAACAAAAAATAACCAACTACTAGTACAATTAGATCACATGTTGGAGAAAGAAGATAACTTGTGACAAGAAAAACAAGCTATGGAAGACTAGACTGAGATAGTGTGTAGTTGATTCATCCACTTGGGGTCTGCTATAAGGGAAGAAGATGCAAAAATTATTGACTTGGAACCAAAAACACCCTTAACTGAAATTGTAGAGCATATGTAATAGGTGATCACACAAATAAAGAAGGGGAATGAAAAGCTCAAGGAAACCTAGGAAATAGAGTCATCAACTAAACAACAAAGGATGACCTATATCCTATAAATATTGGATCCCACGATGAGGTTTATCGAGAAAATGAAGGAAAATATCCAAGTGGTGGCCGATCAATGCAAATAAGTTATAATTGCAACCCAAAATTAGGTGCATATCATTAAGAATATGGAGAAACATATAGAAGGAATCCAAGAAAGGATCAATCAAATGCAATAGGAAGTGGAGTAAATAATTAACCTCCTTTCCAGAGGAGAAGCTTTTAGAGATACAGATTGCAGATGATGAACTAGACCAAACTTTTAATCTACTACATAGGTCTAGTTGCAACTCATGCAACTTTGGCCAGTCACTCTAACACATTATAGTGTTTTGCAACAATTACACAACTCCATAAAAGTTTATATGTCATTGGTGAAGGAGACTCAACCACAATAACCTAACCCTAACCAAGCAAATGTGTAACCAGTGAATCTCAACATTTTAGTGGGCAAGTGGACCAAGTATTGGAGGAATTCCTTGACTTCATGAACATAGTTTGGAGTTCATACCAAATTTGGTCCCCTTGTTTGGTAAGGATGCAGAGTCAAGCACATGCAAATGAAAGTTTACTGAAGGGTGAGTCAATAGGTGTGGTCAGGGATTGTTGAGCCCTTGTTTTGAATTTTGGAATTAGACATGTTGTAGCAATAGGAAGGAATAGGGTGGCATAGGATCAACAACCATGGAATATGTGAGCCATGCCACATGGAAAAAACACCATTAGTAGCACCAAGGAGCCTCAACATTGAAGGAATATCAAAACTAGAATAGTTGGTGAGATTCTAGGTGATCAAAGAATGGAGTGCCAAAAGTATGAAGACACCTGACTAAAGAAAAATTAAATAACAAAAAGTTCATCAATTAGGAATTAGTAGAATACTAATATCCTTGTACATTTTAAATGTACCTTCCCACCCTTGGGCACAAGATTACCTAATGTAAAGGCCTGGGCTTGAGAGTGGGTTGGATATTGGTTGGTTGGATGTTGATTGTGGATGTTGCCATTATGGTGGTTCTATTTTTCATTCTTGAATGTTGTTTCCATTATGAGGTCACTACTATTGTAAGGGATTTTTGTGTTAATGTTGGTTTTACCATATGTAATGTACTCTATGTAGTTGTAGTCGTAAACTATTAATGGATTATGTATTGGTTCATATTGAAAATTAATGGAATGAACCCCCCATTTAAAATTTTTATTGTGTTCCTTTTATATGGTGATGATGTAATATATTATTGTTCCTTATCTACTTTGTTGAATGATCATAATCAACTTGAATCTATGTTGCACTCTTAACTAAGATGGTGGTTTTAGTTGTGTTGGTTTTTCAATCATTGAATACATTAATGTCGATTATTATTCGATGGATTAATTATTTTATAAGAGTTAAGGAGAAAGTATGGGTAATGGGTTGGATGTTAGTCACAACAGTCATACAGTGTGAGCCTTTTACAAGCTTTAGTCTTAGCACAATGCTTTAAGTGAGAACTTCCCCTTCCCGGGGATTGAAAGTGCCAACATTTAGACTACAATGAACCCCCCCTTTTATTGGATGTTGATGTGGACCTTTTTCTAAAATTGAGCCAATATCCATTTGAAAGAGATGTTAGAGACATGTGTTTCCAACTTTTAAAATCTCTCCTTTGAGTCATCCATTGGATTATTATTATACTCATTTTCCATGACTAGGGTTTTAACACTTCTTTCTTAAGACAATTTATGGATCCTACAATTTCCAATAAAACCCCAAAGAAAAATTGCTATGATACTAATATGATACGTAAACTATTGTGGATATTCCACTGAAATAGTTCATCCCAACATATCTTATAAGTTTCTGCAAAATCTTTGTTATGTAGTGTTTTACTTGAGATTAAGATTTAATATTACTAGCCTAGTGCTCAAAAAATTGAAATACATTGAGTCTAAAGTAAAAGAAGATAAAAAAGTGTTCCACATCATCCATACAATGAACACAATATGTACAATGGGATACTAAATATGGGGAAACCTAGTTAGAAGGTGAGGACCATGCCTTATTATTTTCTTCTAGGATATGGAAATGAACATAAAAAAAGATGAACTCACTATGAATTTTCCATTGTTTCTATGGCCTATATGGTTGCTATAGGGTCTTATACTTCCTCTAGTTTGCTCCAATATCCCACTCCCTTGCTATGCTCAACAATGGAACAATAACATATACAAAAAGAATGGAACCCCTTCCTTTCCTAGAGGCCTAGTATTTAACATGTCTTGAGAGTCTTCTAGAGTTAGGGTTAGGGTTTTTGCATTTAACTCCCAATTAGGGTTATGATTTTGGATGATTTAAAATCTTCTTGAAAGTCCACATGTGACTAGCTCCACATGTGTGAATAACGGGTGTTGACATGGCATCCACTCAATACCATGGTGGTAAAAAGCATAGGTCAACTTTTAGGAGACATAACTTCCTCATATGAACTTATATTGAGCTGATATTTTCTTTGTTGGAAAGATCTCTATGTGTAGCATAATGTCAATAAGATATGCACTATGTCCACAAAATTTAAACCCCCAAAATGTTGTTTAATGTCCCAAATGGATCTTAGAAAATTTTAGAACCCAAATCACCAAACAAACCTACCCATGAAATGGGCCTACAAACCAATAACTTCAATTTTTCTACCCATAAAAGTACCAAAATAAATGAAAAATTATATAGAGATCCATTTTGAATCATCGTGATTTTAATATTATAATTAATTTACAATGGTCCATGGATGTTTACTACAAGGTGGTCATGCACAAATAAGAGCCATGCGAACATTTGATTGGCATCATATTAAGTATTGATTGTTAGTATATGTTGAATATCAAGGGTTAATTGAACATTTGTAAGTATTTATGTTGTTTTGCATCCCCCATTTTATAACCTATTTATTTATTAATATTGGAACAACAATAAACTTTTAATTATATTTAAACTTTGTCATGGCATATAAATACTTTAGGAAACAAAGTATGGAGTGAAGAAAATAGAATATATGCAAGAAGACATAAGGTATAGATTTCAAAGAATGCATATTGTTCATGAAGCATTCATTGTTATGGTAAGTTTATCAATTTATGCAAACATGTATATTATATTATAAATGTTGATATACTCACTACGTTTTATTTCTATTTGTAGATGAAAGATGGAGAGGTTGAACAAACAAGATAATCAACAAGACATTCCAAATAACCCAAGTACAAAATCCCTTGCAAATGATGAAGAAGTGCGACATGCAAAAAACTAGAGCACTAACAAAAGCTTGAGCAATGAATGATGATCAATATAAATGAATGTTACAAGTTTTATATTTTGGAATGTTTTTTTTTAAATCAAACATTTTGTTTAACGTGGACCTCTATATTGTCTCATTTGGTATGACGACGAATTACCAATAACCACAACAATGATTTTTTGACATTTTGCTTATCATATACATTTATGTTGTCCCATTTGTATGAAAAAATGTTCTTTTTTCTTATATAACACAATGGGTATCTTATTTTATTATTGTGTATGTTGTTGTAAAATGTTATATTGTCGACTAAATATATGCATGATTTATATTATTACAATGAATAGATGAGTGATCCACTGAAATATTTGTTTAAACGATGCAATGCATTAATGGAAAATTATATCCAAAAACATTAATTAAAATAAAATAGAAATATTATTATAAAATGTATTTGATTTTTTTTTTTTTAAGAAACTAAGAAACAAGGAGTTGCATTTGCATACCTATAAAAATATTAAATAAGATTCGAGGAATTTTGGCATTGCAACTCATTAGTGTGTTTTAATCAATTGTACACACAAGTACATTTTCATTATTGGTACACTTTGATGCATGCTATGCATTGATTTGCACGATGTTTTATCACACACCGATGTACTTATCATGTATATATGCACCAATGATCCTTTTATGTAATTTAGCATTGGTGTGTTTCATTAATGATCCAAAAATGAAGGTATTACTGATAAATTGCAAGTTAGTTTAATGTACTTTATGCATCGAATCGATAAGAATGTGAAATACATAAACTCAATAATTAGTTGCGGAATATCAAATGTGACTTTTATTTGATGCTTATTAATGATTAAAGAGATCAGCCATTGATAATCATGTTGTAAATGAAGAGAAGAGAACAGAAAAACAAAAAGAGAAATAGAGACAAGAACTTGTTAACGGGGTTCACCAATCGTTGGCTACGCCTCCGGGCCCACTTCCAAGTGGAGGACCTCTTTATTGCTCTTTAAAATGCTCAAAGTTCTCTTACATAGGCTCTTTGTTGTTACATAACATGCTTCAGATATGCTGTGCAAGACCTCCTTGCTCAGATTCATACATGCCCCATCAATTTCCTCTCGAAAACATGGCAAAAATGCCCCTCAAAACATGAGAAAAGACCAAAAATTACAAGCTTCTCCTTCAAATCCCTGCATCAAAAGTTGTCCTTCAAGCTTCAAAAAGCCTGGCTTTTATAGTTTTCAGGCTCAGATGAGGAAGCCCAACTTCCCCTAAGAATTTGGCCTCTTTCCGGGATCAAATCCCCCTCCAAATGGCTAAGATATCCTTAAAAAACCACTTTCAGGTCATAATATTAGGAAAAATAATTAAAAATTAACATACACAGGTAAAAACCGACTTTTAAACCATAATATATGGTTAAGCCCCTTTGGAATAGGCGCACGCCCCCTATAATGGTCATATGCGATCTTATATGGCCAAGTGCCAGCCCTTTGGGTTGCGCGCTGGCCTTGAATAGGCTCCAGCCCCTAGTCTTTGGGTGCTTTCCACGGGACCTATGGGCTAATGGATAGACCCCCATGCATAAATTGTGGATAAACCCCTGGATTTTGGGCGGATACCATGTAACCGATGGTTGTATGGTGGATGGGCGGTTATACCATGTGCCGTACCCCTTTTGCTTACTGGTGGTTGCATGAACAATCAAGCCACGGGTTGGGGCTTAGCCCCAGCCCCAGCCCCCTCCACGCCACATATTCAAATATTACAACACATATATAATTAAATGTGTTACATATAACAAGTAACATGTGGAGTGCGTTGGTGTTGATCCATTTCTCAAGGCGCTTGGGCTTGGTGGAGGTTGTGGGTTCAAAACCCATGGACTCCAAACTTATTTTTGGAACCTACCACACAAATGATGACTGGGTGCCACGTGGCTGCCCATGCCTGGGCCACGTGGCACCACCACATTTGTCAAATCTTTGCCACGTGTCCAAACTGCATTGGTCCATGTTTGCCACATCTATCCAGTCACAGGTCGCCACTTGTCAACACATGATTCTGCCACGTCAACATCATTAAATAGCTTTGGTGATGTCATGCTGATGTCAGCATTGAATTTTTTTCCAGTTGACCATTTGACTTTTTAGTTGTTTGAGAAAATGGTCAGAGTGTGATAACTCTCGCATACGGAGCCCGTTTGAGAAAGTAAATATATGGCCAGAATCAGCCCGACGAGCCAGTCGCAATGGGATTGGTTTCACTCAATTCCGATAAATTTAATTTTTGAGCATTTTTTGAGCCCGGGGAGCCTCCTGGATCATTCCTCCCCACTTTGGAAGCTTTTGGACCACCAAAAGTCTACTTTTACTCAGGTAAGAAGTGACGGTACTACCTCCCCACTTGTCCAATATCGTCCATCCTTTTTTCTTGGACAATAATCACCTGACCAATCACAACAAACATGAAAATTGAGATAACATTGTTTATCAAAGTAATCATTCCATCAATCGCACAATCATCTACATTCTTTGTCGCATTTTGCAGCCATACACCATTGAATAGCAACAAACTAAACAACAATACCGAGTATGCGAATGAAAATGACAAAACATGTTTCCCCTTCTGCACAGGAACAGTAACCAAAGTATGCAGTTGAACCTCATGTTGTACCCCTGGTGACACTTCATGATTGTTAGAAACATATGGAATCATCTCATGTTTAGCATCACTAATTTCCTGTTTTCTTGCATTTACCATTCTTTTTAACTGCCCTGTAGCTGCAAAAGACCTATCAATTTTCATGTGATGAGCACGAACAATGTACTCCTTCCCATCTTTCTTGAAGCAATATTTATTTTCCTCCCTGTAGAATATATCTTTCCTATCATAAAGGTATGGACTTCCCAGTACAATTCCACATATGTCTAGTGGCACTATATCAAGCTCTACTTCATCAACATAATTAGAAGTGATTGCAAACTTGATTTTACATTGCTTGGTTACTTGTAATTTATTATCACCACATATCCATCCCAATGGATATGGTCTAGGATGTGGCTTTGTTTCAAGTCTCAAGTTATTTACAACATCTTTGCTTATTAGATTGGCTTGTGATCCACTGTCTACAAGAGTATCAAGTTTAACATTATTTGTTATGACCCTTATGTGGAAAAGTTCATTCTTTTTACACCCATCATTTACAACAACTGATTTAGAAGAGCTAGTACTTGCAACATAATTTATACCTCAGATTCCCATGGCTACAACCTATGTCTCATCACCGGAATATGATCCAAGATCCACTTGAACTGTCGTAGCTATGGTATTCCTCCTTTCGTGGTTGGCATACTTCTTTGGCTTCAAGTCAGGATGTAAGATCCAACAACGATCTTCATCATGCCCTACCTTCTTGCAATGCTTGCAAGTAGGCTTCTCCTGTCTTGTTGTGGTTGTCTTCTTCTCTTTCTCTTTCCTTTTCCCTGCATCCTTTCTTTGCCAAGTATTTGTAGAAACACTATCACCAACATTCCCTTTACTTGATTCAATGTGAATGGCTTGTACACATACTTCATCAAAGTTAGAAGGCTTTAGCATAAGAATAGTGTGCTTGAGATAAGAATGTAAACCACCAATATATTTTAGGAGTGTCTCTTGTGTATATAACGGAATACCCAAATTTAAAGCTTTCTTACGAAATATCTGAGTATATTCTTATACACTTTGACCTTTAACTTGCCTTAAACTTTGTCAATTCATCATTTCCTGTTGCATGTATGCTAATGGATAGAATTGTTTCTTCAAAGCAGTAATAAAATCATTCCGGGAAGAGATTGTTTTACCATTTTTATTGAGATCATCCTTAGTTTTTATTTCCCACCATATGAGAGTTGTGCCTCCCAATTTGAGACTTGCAAGTTGGATCTTTGTTTCATCATCGACAATCCTTTGTATCCTACAATATACTTCTAACTGTCTCACCCAATTATCTAGCTTTTCTGCATCTAATTCACCATCATAAGTGGGTAATTGAAACTTTACATCTAACTTTAATAAAGGCATATCAGAAGAATGATGAATTTTTTTAGGTTGCTTATCCTTAGAGGGATGTACACTTGCTTCACTTGTAGATGATGAGGATGAAGGAGAAGAAAGTTATGAAGTTCCACCACCTCCAACTCCTCCTCCTGCTCTTACTGAAGATTCACCTTCTTCAACCTTTGGATTTCTTCGCAGTCCTCTTTCCTCATAAAGTTCCTCTACCATGGCTTTCATCAACTGAAATGACTCAAAGAAATCGTCCTGAGATGCATAAGGACCTAGCTTCCTTGGTGAAGACATCTCTTGTTTATGCGGTCTCCTTTGAATCTTTGTATTAAGAGCCTCAAGTTGGCCTTCTCCTCGCTTGAGTTTTTCTTTGGTGAGTATCCAATGCTTGCAATTCCTGTCAAACCTTCAAAACCAAATGCTCTGATACCATAAAATTGATCCAAAAATGAAGGTATTACTGATAAATTGCAATTTAGTTTAATGTACTTTATGCATCAGATCGATAAGAATGCGAAATACATAAACTCATTAACTAGTTGCAGAATATCAAATGTGACTTTTACTTGATGCTTATTAATGATAAAGAGATCAGCCATTGATAACCATGCTGTAAATGAAGAGAAGAGAACAACAAAACAGAAAGAGAAATAGAGACAAGAACTTGTTAACGGAGTTCACCAATCATTGGCTACGTCTCCGGGCCCGCTTTCAAGTGGAGGACCTCTTTATTGCTCTTTAAAATGCTCAAAGTTCTCTTACATAGGCTCTTTTCTATTACATAACATGCTTCATATCTGTTGTGCAAAACCCCCTTGCTCAGATTCATACATGCCCCATCAATTTCCTTTCGAAAACATGGCAAAAATGCCCCTCAAAACATGAGAAAAGGCCAAAAATTACAAGTTGCTCCTTCAAATCTTTGCATCAAAAGTTATCCTTCGAGCTTCAAAAAGCCTGGTTTTTATAGTTTTCAGGCTCATATGAGGAAGCCCAACTTTCCCTAAGAATTTGGCCTCTTTCTGGGATCAAATCCCCCTCTAAATGGCCAAAATATCCTTAAAAAACCACTTTCTAGTCATAATATCAGACAAAATAATTAAAAATTAGCATACACAGGTAAAAACCCACTTTTAAACCATAATATATGGTTAAGCCCCTTTGGAATAGGCGCGCGCCCCCTATAATGGTCATATGCAATCTCATATGGCCAAGCGTCAGCCCTTCGGGCTGCGCGCTGGCCTTGAATAGGCTCGAGCCCCTAGTCTTTGGGTGCTTTCCATGGGACCAATGGGCTAATGGATAGACCCCCATGCATAAATTGTGGATAAGCCCCTAGATACAATGTAACCGATGGTTGTATGGTGGATGGGCGGTTATACCATGTGATGCGCCCCTTTCGTTGACCGGTGGTTGTATGAACAATCAAGCCACGGGCTGGGGCTTAGCCCCGGCCCCCTCTGTGCCACATATTCAAATATTACAACACATATATAATTAAATGTGTTACATATAACAAGTAACATGTGAAGCGCGTTGGTGTTGGGCCATTTCTCAAGGCGCTTGGGCTTGGTGGAGGTTGTGTGTTCAAAACCCATGGACTCCAAACTTATTTTTGGAATCTGCCACACAACTGCTGACTGGGTGCCATGTGGCTGCCCTTGCCTAAGCCACGTGGCACCACCACATTTGCGAAATCTTTGCCACGTGTCCAAACTGCATTGGTCCAAGTCTGCCACATCTATTCAGTCACAGGTCACCACTTGTCAACACATGCTTCTGCCACATCAGCATCCTTAAATAGCTTTGGTGATGTCATGCTGACGTCAGCATTGAATTTTTTGCCAATTGACCCTTTGAGTTGTTTGAGAAAACAGTCAGAGTGCGATAACTCTCGCATACAAATTTCATTTGAGAAAGTAAATATATGGTCGAAATCAACGCGACAAGTCGGTCGCAATGGAATTGGTTTCACTCAATTCCGATAACTTTCATTTTTGAGCCTAGGGAGCCTCCTGGATCAATTAAATACAAGCATCAATGCAGGCAATGTTGGAAAGTTGGTTGTCATTGATGTCAACCCTATAAGAAGTACAGAATCCCATAGAAGTGATGGGTGAAGAAGTCTCCAAAGTGGTCCCCTTATGGTGTAGCTCTAAGCATGGCCCTCACGGGAAGATGCTTTGAAGAAGTCTAAAAGAATCCCTGGAAATATGGTTAAGTGGTTAAGAATCCCTGGAAGTGTGGTCATGAAGTTTGAAGTTGATTGGAGAAAAAGAATATGAAGGACATCATAAATTCATGCAAAACCATCATAGATTGATAGTCCTTGTCATGTCATTTCTAACGATAGGTGTATCCATCACGTGGTTCCTCACAGTTGAAAATTTATACCCTATTAAAGATGAAGCCCCAAAGTATGGTCAAGAAGCCCTGGATCTAAGGTCAAAAAAGTTACAAGTTGGCCCTAAAGTCAAGTAAAGGAGAAAGTAGTTGCAAACATGAAGTTACAGGTTGAATCAAAGATCAAGTAAAGAATTTACTTGGAAGGGTATAAATACACACTAAGAACCTCTCATTTAAAAAAAAAACAAGTGTGCGCTTGTGGAATGGAGCTAGAATAAGTGGGTTTGCACTTGTGCTAGGAGGATTGGTGATCTCAACAAAGTGAATCTGGCCTAGGAGAAAGGAGGTTGAGGAGAGAGAAGTGTACAGAGGTGAACATACCATTTTTCTGAGGTTATACTTAGTTTACAAAAGGGTGAAGTGCGTATATACGCGGGTTGAAGACGGATGAATCACATATAGGGTATACCCGAGTTGCATTAGAGAAAAGTGTGGGTGTCTGCGAGTTGACAGTGGGTGAATCATGCATATGTGCTAAAGTTGAAGAAGGTTTGAATAGTCTGAGATCTTATGCACCATGTTTTTTACATGATAAAATGTATGTCTTCTATACATTTTTTAGGTTTGTATCTTGGTGATTTTGGGTATATGCTTGAGGCATACCTTAGAGGTTATGGTACATGGTTTGAGTCATGTCATGAATGTTTTGACACATGCTCAAGGAATATCTTGGTACATATTTATGGTACATGGTTTGAGGTATATCATGGATGCTTTGGCACATGTTTGAGGCATATTTTTGGCACATGAATTAATGCATATCATAGTGATTTTGGGCATGTTTGGGGGATATTCTTGGTTATCTTAGCATAATATTTATATGGTTGAACCAATTTTGATGATGGTGATGCATCAATATCAGTAACAGTGACATGTTGATGATGATGATGTATCAGTGTCAGTGACATTTACAGTGACAGATTGAGTCTCTTATTTATATTTCTGGGAGGTTGGGTGGCACAATTTTCGAAACTCATCCCCATGTAGGTATGAAGAGGTCAGTTGGTAGGTACGAGGAATATCATTGGAACACTTTTGAGGTAGATATTCATGATTGTATAGAGGACTCCAAGCATGTATTAAATCCAAGATTTATTCAGTATAGATTCAAGAATGTGTACTTGTTGTAGACTCATAGAGTTTGATTTGAAGTTAGAGCATACTAGTGGACATATTTGATTCAACTTGAGAAGCATAAATATGTAGTGTTCAGTTGCAACAAATTCGAAGTAGCTCTCAAAAAAGTGAAGTGGAAGATTACTCAACATTTTGTGCAGTAAGTAGTAGAATCATGGAGAGTTTTGTGACATATGGACAGAGATGAATTCATGAGATATTTGGAAAGTCTAGAAGATAATACTTGACATGAACCAAAGAAGATACATGATAGTGGATGACAACATGATATTAGGAGGAATTGCAGAAAGGTAGATGGACTCATTGGCATTGTCATCAAGAGGAATGTTAAGTAAAACATATGACTCAGAAAATAAGCATATTGGTATGTGGAACTAGCTAGTCATGGGAAGGAAAGTCGTGAGAGGTACAACAAAACAGGGGGAGAGAAACTGTCAAAAGGATTTATACTGTGAAGAGGATATTGTTGAATGATTATGTAATCAATCAGAACTTAGTGAAGACATCACAAGCCATGAAGACTTGAAGTCACATGATGAAAGAATTTTGACATGAACACTTTTAATATACGTTAGTGGATTACACCAAGAAGTACCAATGGACAAGAAGCCTCGGAAGAGAGGAAAGGAAGCATATACAAGAATCCCCACATTGATCTACACAACATATTTCAAAGAAGACAGGGGGAGAAAAATTGTCAGGGGGAGTTACCCTTTTCCATTGATGTCAAAGGGGGAGAGAAAGAACAAAAGCATGAGACAAAGTTCAGAAGCATGAAGACATGGAGAGAAAGCATGGAGACAGGGGGAGCAATGGTCATAGGGGGAGTATGAGTGTTTCCATCAATTCCAAAGGGGGAGATTGTTAGAAAGTTGTTTGTCATTGATGTCAACCCTAGAAGAATTCCAGAAGCATGTAGAGGTGATGTGTGTATTTGAAGAAGTCTCCAAAATGGTCCCCTTATGGCGTAGCTCCAATCATGGCCCTCACGGGAAGATTCTTTTAAGAATTCTACAAGAAGCCCTGGAAATATGGTTAAGTATGGTTAAGTGGTTAAGAAGACCCAAAGGAGTGGTCATGAAGCCAAAAGTTGATTGGAGAAAAATGGTATGAAGTACATCATAATTGCATGCAAAACCATCATGGATTGATAGTCCTCGCCATGTCGTTTCCAACGGTATGTGGTATGCCATGTGGTTCCTCACGGTCGATAAGTTATACCATATTAAATATGAAGCCCCATATCTAAGGTCAAAGGAGTTACAAGTTGGCCCTAAATTCGAGTAAAGGAGAAACATTGTTGTAAACATGAAGTTACAGGTCAACTCAAAGATCAAATAGAGAAGTTACTTGGAAGGGTATAAATACACATCAAGAACTTCTTATTTAAAAATATAAGCAAGTGTTTTTTTGTGGAATGGAGCTAGCATAATGGGTCTGCACTTGTGTTAGGAGGAATGGTGATCTTAGAAAAGCGAATTTGGCCTAGGAGAAAGGAGGTCGAGGAGAGATAAGTGTACGGAGGTGAATGTATCAATTTTCTGAGGTTATACATGGTTTGCAGAAGGGTGAAGTGCGTATATATGCGGGTTGTAGATGGACAAATCGTGTATAGGGTATACACGGGTTGCAGTGGAGAAAAGTGCAGGTGTCTGTGATTTGACAATGGGTGAATCATGTATCTGTGCTAAGTTTTAAGAAGGTCTAAATAATCTAAGATCTTATGCACTAGGTTCTTTACACGATAAAAGGTGTCTTCTATATATTTTTTAGGCTTGTATATTGGTTATTTTAGTTATATGCTTGAGGCATACCTTGGAGGTTATGGTACGTGGTTTGAGGCATGTCATGGATGTTTTGACACATCCTTGATTCATATCTTGGTACATGGTTTAAGGTATATCATGGATGCTTTGGCATATGCTTGAGGCATATTTTGGCACATCATGGCTTAATTCATATCTTGGTGATTTTGGGCACATGATTTGGGGGATATTCTTGGTGATCTTCGCATAAGATTTATGTGGTTGAACCAATTTTGATGATGTATTAGTATCAATATCAGTAACATTAACAACGACAGGTTGATGATGATGAAGTATCAGTATCAGTGACAGCTACAGTGATAGGTTGAGTCTCTTATTTACATTTCTGGGAGGTTGGGAAGCACACACTAAGATTGGTGTCTTCAGATAACATGTTGGTGCTTGCAGGGGAGTTGTAGATTCATTTGAGTTGGTGCTCATAAAACTGGGGGGTTGGAGCCTCCTTCCAGTTGGAGCTAGAGAATCTAGGGAGTTGGAGATTCCTTCAGGTTGGAGCCTGTAAACCAAGGTGTTGGAGCCTCCTTCCAGTTGGTGCTGGAGAATATAGGGAGTTGGAGCTTCCTTCAAGTTGGAGCTTGTAAACTATGGAGTTGGAGCCTCTTTCCAATTGGAGCTGGAGAATTCAGGGAGTTGTAGCTTCCTTCAGGTTGGAGTCTGAAAATAGGGGGTTGGTGCCTCCTTCCAATTGGTGTTGGAGAATCTTGGAAGTTGGTGCTTCATGTGGATGTAATATTCAAGATATATATTAAAAAGTGTTCCATGGTTTTCTCCCATTAGGGTTTCCACATAAAACTCTTGTGTACTATGTATTTGTCGTTATATGTTGATGATATCTTGAATGCAACAAGAAGTGATGAATTGTTGATAACTTAATGTTTACATGTTATGGTTGAAAATGGTAAAAAGTGCTCAATACCGATTCACCCCCACTCTCAGTATTGGTGAATATTCCAACAAATAGAATGTATTAATGCATTGTCAATTTTTGATGAATCCCTAGTGCTCATACATGTCTGTACAAAGCACATTGGTGCTCCTTTACAACATCATAAATGCATCTTAAAAAGTGGTGCACCAATGCACCATTATACATGTGGTGCATCAACAAAGAGACAAGTCCTCTAAAACCTGTGAGGAAGGAACCAATACTAAGGAAGAACTTTTGGGAGTCTGGGCTACTCTCACACTTGCTAATCTTTTGTCTCTTCAAAATTACAGGTATTGGGGGACTCAAAGGTATTCATTGAATGGATAAACAATAGAGGAAGACTGCAGGCTATCGCCATTAAAGGATGGAAGCTCAGAACAATTTATTAAATCAATTTTTTTCAAGAAATTAGCTTTCATCATATATTCAGGGAATTTAACAAGGAGGTAGACCAATTATCAAAACAAGCAATCTTTGAACTGGAAGACAGATTATCATATTACAAGTGGGAAAATGGGGTTGCAGGACCTCTTACACATCTCAACCTTTTCTGATACTTCCCTATAGTCGTTTTTTGAACATGCCTACTATCATTTTTGGACTCCTTGTCATATGAAATGGACTTGTTTTGAGTAGATGAACTTTTTTTATTTCTATTATGTTTATTTTCTATCTCAAAGAAGCATATATCCTTGGAGGATTGTAAGGAAGCTATATTTTGGATAGTCTTTCCTGGTTGTTATTGCCTAGTCTGACATGCTTGATCGAGTCTTTGTATTGAACTTGAAGATGTAAAAAAAATTATACACTAATATGATTTTGAGCGAATTTTCTATTGGAAAAAAAGTCCTCTAAAACCTTCGACCACTCATATTTTTTTGCTATAATAAATCTTTGCCTAGAACCTATGCAAAAAGCTTTGCTTTCTTTAGTGGATGTTGTATATATATATATATATATAATTTTTTCCTAATCATGTTTTCCTTATAGTGCATAGATGCTCTAGTTCCACCTACCATAGTACTAACATTACAAATACAAAGCACATTGGTGCTCCTTTACAACATCATAGGTGCATCTTAAAAAGTGGTGCACTGATGCACCATTATACATGTGGTGCATCAACAAAGAGACAAGTCCTCTAAAACCTGTGAGGAAGGAACCAATACTAAGGAAGAACTTTTGGGAGTCTGGGCTACTCTCACACTTGCTAATCTTTTGTCTCTTCAAAATTACAGGTATTGGGGGACTCAAAGGTATTCATTGAATGGATAAACAATAGAGGAAGACTGCAGGCTATCGCCATTAAAGGATGGAAGCTCAGAACAATTTATTAAATCAATTTTTTTCAAGAAATTAGCTTTCATCATATATTCAGGGAATTTAACAAGGAGGTAGACCAATTATCAAAACAAGCAATCTTTGAACTGGAAGACAGATTATCATATTACAAGTGGGAAAATGGGGTTGCAGGACCTCTTACACATCTCAACCTTTTCTGATACTTCCCTATAGTCGTTTTTTGAACATGCCTACTATCATTTTTGGACTCCTTGTCATATGAAATGGACTTGTTTTGAGTAGATGAACTTTTTTTATTTCTATTATGTTTATTTTCTATCTCAAAGAAGCATATATCCTTGGAGGATTGTAAGGAAGCTATATTTTGGATAGTCTTTCCTGGTTGTTATTGCCTAGTCTGACATGCTTGATCGAATCTTTGTATTGAACTTGAAGATGTAAAAAAAATTATACACTAATATGATTTTGAGCGAATTTTCTATTGGAAAAAAATTCCTCTAAAACCTTCGACCACTCATATTTTTTTGCTATAATAAATCTTTGCCTAAAACCTATGCAAAAAGCTTTGCTTTCTTTAGTGGATGTTATATATATATATA
>JASDQU010682177.1:33484-47404 GCA_032191745.1 Picea mariana | reverse complement strand
CAAATATAGAGGAATATCAACAACAAAAAACAGAACAGAAAATATTAGAGGTTTTATGTTGATGATGAGGAAGATTTCTAAATCTGAAATCTATCTTCAAAACCCTTAGGTGTCCTGCAAATTTCTTGAAACAATGCTACAAAAAAGAGAAAGGGTGAGCACATACATGTAATAAAACAAAATACTTTGTTAAATCTACAAGATATACTCACTAGATCTATGATAATACTACCAAAAGATCTACCCAAACAAAATACTTTGATTGGGATCCCTACTCTAGATCTACAACAAATGAAAGCAAGAAATAACTAGAACAAAATCACCTCATTAAGCAATATGGCACCAAGAAAACTCTTCACACCATGTATCCTCCAAATATTTCTTGTATTAGAAGCAAGCTAGGACAAATACTTGCCCAAGCTTGAGAAAAGAAAAAAAGAGCAAGAAGAATGAGAGAGAAGAGTGGGAGAGAGAGGAGAGGAGAGAAATGGGTAGAGTAACCTTGCACTAAGAATAGATCATGTGAAATGAGGGAGGGGAGGCTTTCTTTTATACTTTGGAACCAAGAGTGACCCCTCTTGAATGAGTTACAAGTGTCACACATCCAAGAGAAATAGACAAAGTCAAGGAAGAGTCACTTTTAGGGTTTTGGAAAGTTAGGATTTTGGTAAATGAGTGAGGGGGTGAGGTGTAAAGAGAGGAAACACTTTTACCTATGGTCAAACATTAAGTTAGACACCAAGGAGGGCGAATTTAGGGTTTACGTGGCTTTTTTCACTTAAACTTTTTAATTCTCACATGTCAAATAGCTAGGGAACACCACTTCAAGTTGTTGGCTAGGCAAAGGGGGGTCTTTTAAGTGGAAAATTACTTTTCCAGCTTAGGAAAAAGGTTAGGAAATCTTTCCCACTCTCTCTCAAATCTTTTTGCTTCATTATTACAAAAAATTGACATTTTGACTATGTCAAATCAAGCAATTAAATTGTTGTTTTGGATTGACTTAAACTCCTCATGGACAAACACCTAGCAAAACTTGTCTAATTGAACTGAAACTTGGTCCAAGGGTGTAGGGGGTCTCATTCTATTTATTTTGAGTACAAATACCCCTATCAAAAATCCCAAGGACCTAGTTTTTACACTTTTTATCAAAAATTAATTAAAATTACCATTAACTAGGTAATTTTAAAAAATTAAAAAAAAATATATCTAGACTCAACGGAATTCCGCAAAACTCTAGGAGATGTCTAGTATGGTCATTTACAATATTCCTAGACACTAGCTACCATAGGGCTCAACCATTAGAACACCTTTCACCACTTTGGAGAATTATTGTGGGAGTGAAAAACTCAAGGGAAATTAATAAGGCTGGTTAGGCCAAATTAATAACCTAAGAAAAACAAACACTCGATGAAAGGAACTCCTCTAACGATGACAGCCTAGGCAACCAACCTAAACTATGATCCATGCAGACCCATTACATTATAATCCCATGCAGGGGAGCGGAAATTCCAATTACCAAAACATGTGTTGAGGCCAAAAATGCCTTGTAGAACCAGAAAGTCTTCAAACTAGTAGCACCATCAGGTACATATGAACGTGGCACAAGGAGTTGACCCCCTAGTTGAAATAAGTGGTCAACATCTGGCTCCACAGGGGGATGTGTGTTTGATCTTCACTTGGGAAGGAGAGCATACGAGAATCCAAAATCTACAAAACAGAGTGCTCACCAATACCCAACATAAATACATGTATAAACAAATGAATAAATGAAATGCTAAAAACAACAATTACAAAATGAAATAACTATTGTGCAACAAATGGAACTATGATACAATGAATCATCCAAGTAACATAATTACATTATGAAATGAAATAATACAAAACTTAAAATAAAGGAGAAGGGTTAGAGATACGTTACAACCATCCATGCAATGGATGGAATGAAACCACAAATGTTTGAAACATCCTTGTCCAGGATGACTCATAGAAAATCCCTTCCCAAGTTTTATCAACTTGGAATTTTTTGTGAGGAAGAACCAGTCAAAAATCATGCTCCTTCATCTATTCAACCAAACATTCGAGTTTGACAAGCCGTGTAAAATTTTAATACTTTGTTGCACATGACTGTCAAGGTGGAAAGCCATCCAATACTCATAATGATATGAAACTGATAAACTGAAGTTGCTTTCCATTTTCCCATTATTCTGCATAAAGTCATCTTTTGGTTAAGAGGTTGAAAATGAACATGTCAAAGGAACCATTGCACTATTTTCATCAATGTTGTCAAAGTTCTCCCTTGAAGAGATGGGTTCCTCAGGAGGAGGGTGGTGACTTGAATTATCTAGATATTCAAAAATTTCAAACTCAAATTCCTTTATCTCCTCAAGATGGGTTACTGGTTCGTCCATGGATTCATCCGGAATTCCCCTATGAACTTCCCTATCTTTTTCACTGTGAAGCTCAAGTTCTATAGGGTCCGGATACTCAATACAAGTCTCTGTACGTTTAGCTTCCATAATTTCTAATTGACCTTCCATGGCCTTCAACTGTTCTACAT
Source organism: Picea mariana (assembly GCA_032191745.1). Lineage (NCBI taxonomy): Eukaryota > Viridiplantae > Streptophyta > Pinopsida > Pinales > Pinaceae > Picea > Picea mariana. The sequence goes on along the minus strand of JASDQU010682177.1, from coordinate 44,847 downwards.
GGGAAAACTGCATGTTTTGAATGATTACTTTAAGCTCCTCAATGGGATCTGGTGGAGTATCTATCTTTATATCTGAACTGATTGTTTTTATATCTGGAAAATTCTTCTTCCTCCATTTTTCCATAAAATCATTAACCAACTCATCGTAATTTTCATCCTGATCATCACCAAATCTCTCCAAAAAGGCATGCAGCAAGTCTCGTATGGTCTTGAACGAATTATCCTCATGAACAAGAAACATATCACAAGCATATCCCTCACAAATAGTCTAGGAAAACAATTTCATTAGAACATCCTCATAAATAGGTGGATTATACCAATCATCAATTAACTGCCCAAAGGCCCTGACATGAGCACAAGCATCACCGTAATCATGAAAATCAGATAAATTCTCAATAACATCTTCAGGTATATAATGAGGATAACCAACTATTCTTGAAAAATCAAAAGGTTTGAAGAGGAAGCTCATTTCTAACTAGATCATTTCAACAAAGGTCTAAAGAAAAGGATTGGGACCCAAAAATTACTAAGGATCCAACGAGAAGAAAAACTGGCTAACTTCATCCAAAAACTTTTTCAAGTTCAAGGATGAAGCCAAAACAAGCCATGAATTCCTCCTTGAAGAATACTTTGTCAAATTATTTTAAAGTGGAGTCGTCAGATGACCAAGTTTATCTCAAACAAACAAGAGCACCAAACAAAGCAAAAACAAGAAGGAAAACAAAAAGTTGTTAGATTATTAAGTTGAAACAAGAATTGGATATCAGTGAGTGCTTCTCCTCCAAGACTTTCAAGCAACCTACAAGGATTGCTCCCTGTAGTATACTTAAAAGAGATTTTCAAAATGGAGTCGCCACTTGGAGAGTAAGTAAACAATGAAAAACCAACCCAAGTTAAAAAATTAGGGAGAAAATTTATTATTTAGTCTTAAAAGAATAAGTTAAAATTAAGTTGTTAAGGCCAAGGATAAAAGACTTATGCCCGACAACATTGCCAAAGATGTTGTCGTCCTTATACACACTTGCTAAAGTGGACTAAGTCCAATCCATTTAGTGTGTCCTCGAAGACACAATGTCTAAGTTCAAGCCCACTGTCACCTCGACTTGATCTCCTTCTGTCTAGGCTTACTCCTAGGGAAGCCAAGGGGGGTAGACCCTAGTTACTATGTGAGATTAAAGGTTAATTCTAGGAGTTGATTTTAATTGGTTAAAGGTTTAGGGGAATCTAGCCTATATGAAAGGTAAACAATGCAAAGTGCAATATTTCAATGCAAAGGCAGCCATTTTCCTAAGACAACTAAGACTAGTGCCTAAGGTTGGGTAATGGAGTCAACTAAAGTTACAAAGAGATTAAACTTTACAAAGGATTACAATTAGATACAAAAGAATTACTTTACACAACAATTGAATAGATAAATGATACAACTATCTATACAAAAGAATATAAAGAATACCAAAGATACAACTATGAACAAGAAAGGAAAGCAAACACTAACTTGACTTGATTTGTGCAGGGAAAGAAAAGAGTACTCAAGAGATAATCACTACAACACAAACAATGAAGTGTCTCCACAAGATGTGCAACTTCAAGGGGTTGTCTTCAATGGCATCAACACAACTACAAACCCAAACAAGAAGTGACTCCACAAGATACGCAACTTCAAGGGGCAATTGAAGATAAATGCAAGATCCAACGAAAGAGTCTCCACGAGAAAAAGATACGTAACTTCAAAGTAAACTAGTTAACCATCCACAAGAGCTCAATAAAATTGCATGTAAAGTAACTTAAGTGAAATGCTTGCAAAGTGAAAGAGCATAAACCATCAAAAGATTATGAAATTAAACCAAGGTTGAAGTAGATAAGTTTTAGGATTGATTAAGTTGATTAAGTTAAAATGTGAATCCTAAAACTATGTGAATTCCCTAGAACTCTCCCTGCTTATACCAAAAAGACTGTTGGGTGCTCAAGAAGTGAGGCAAACAAAGCCACACCCTAGCTCTATAGGTCAATCCAGAAACAAAAGTACTCCACAAGGGGGACACCTAGTGTCGTGAGACCATCCCTGATCTAGCACCCCCTAGTTGAGACAGTTAAAGGTGCTCTAATTAACTAGATAAATTGAAACCCTATGGATCTAAGGTAAATTGAGCCTTGAGAATTATTGAGTTAAGTTGGGATAAGTGTTTGCAAGTAAAGTAAAGTAAGTTGTTTAAACTTGAAAGAGATTAAGTGATTGAACTTGAAAGCAAAGCAATACTTGACAAGAAAGAAATAGCTTGAAAAACACAAGTAAGTTACTATGTCCCCACGGCTTAAGAAATGAAATGAAAAGAGCTTCTAAAATCTAAAGATAAACCATGAAACACAAGCACTAGAAGCAATAAAGCACCACTAAATTCATTGTCTTACGATATAGGATGGTTGGCTTGGCCAAACTCTTTCCTAGGTGTAGGAAAACAACAAAGAATAAAAGAACTTGAAAGGAAACTAATCCTAGCCACACAACCTTGTCTTAAGGACAAGTGGGGCAAACTAGAAATGAAAAGCAATGTTGAAAATAAATTAATTAACTAGTCTTATGATATAGGATAGTTGGCTTGGCCAAACTCTTTCCTAGGTGTAGGCAAACTAGAAATTAAAAACGTAGAAATTTTAATTTGTTTGAGAAATGCAAGCCCTAAAGACTCTCTTGGGCTTGCTTACAATTGAAAAAGGCGAAGAAGAAGGGGGTATTCAATACCCTTTCTTAGGAGGAGTTTACTTGACTTTTAATGGCCCCAAATGGGTTGTTCCTCCACGTTTTGTCACAAATCTGCAAAAAACCAGCAAGTAAAACTTGGTGGAAAAGCTGCAGAATTGACAAAAAATCTGCAGAAAATTTTTGTTAGTGGAAACCAGAAATTTATAGTACAAAACCAGTAGTATATGTATTCTTTTTTGGTCTATTTCAGAACACAAATCCACCCAAATATAGAGGAATATCAACAGAAAAACAGAATAGAAAATATTAGAGGTTTTATGTGGATGATGAGGAAGATTTACAGATCTGAAATCTATCTTCAAAACCCTTAGGTGACCTACAAATTTCTTGAAACAATGCTACAGAAAAGAGAAAGGGTGAGCACATGCATGTAATAAAACAAAATATTTTGTTAAATCTACAAGATATACTCACTTGATCTATGATAATACTACCAGAAGATCTACCCAAACAAAATACTTCGTTGAGATCTCTACTCTAGATCTACAACAAATGAAAGCAAGAAATAACTCGAACAAAATCACCTCATTAAGCAATATGGCACCAAGAAGACTCTTCACACCATGTATCCTCCAAAGATTTCTTGTATTAGAAGCAAGCAAGGACAAATATTTGTCCAAGCTTGAGAAAAGAAAGAGAGAGCAAGAAGAATGAGGGAGAAGAGTGGAAGAGAAAGGAGAGGAGAGAAATGGGTAGAGTAACCTTGCACTAAGAATAGATCATGTGAAATGAGGGAGGGGAGGCTTTCTTTTATACTTGAGAGCCAAGAGTGACCCCTCTTAGATGAGTTACAAGTGTCACACATCCAAGAGAAATAGACAAAGTCAAGGAAGAGTCACTTTTAGGGTTTTGGTAAGTGAGTGAGGGGGTGAGGTGTAAAGGGGGAAAACACTTTTTCCTATGGTCAAACATTAAGTTAGACACTAAGGAGGGCGAATTTAGGGTTTAGGTGGTTTTCTTCACTTAAACGTTTTAATTCCCACATGTCAAATAGCTAGGGAACACCACTTTAAGTTGTTGGCTAGGCAAGGGGGGCTCTTTTAAGTGGAAAATTACTTTTCCAACTTAGGAAAAAGGTTAGGAAACCTTTCCCACTCTCTCTCAAATCTTTTTGCTTCATTATTACAAAAAATTGACATTTTGACTATTTCAAATCAAGCAATTAAATTGTTGTTTTGGACTGACTTGGACTCCTCATGGGCAAACACCTAGCAAAACTTGTCCAATTGAGGTGAAACTTGGTCCAAGGGTGTAGGGGGTCTCATTCCATTTATTTTGAGTACAAATATCCCTATCAAAAATCCCAAGGACCTAGTTTTTACACTTTTTATCAAAAATTAATTAAAATTACCATTAACTTGGTAATTTTTAAAAATTAAAAAAAAAAAACTATCTAGACTCTAGGGAATTCCGCAAGACTCTAGAAGATGTCTAGCATGGTCATTTAAAATATTCCTAGACACTAGCTACCATAGGGCTCGACCATTAGAACGTYTTTCACCACTTTGAAGAATTATTGTGGTAGTGAAAAACTCAAGGGAAATTAATAAGGCTAGTTAGGCCAAATTAATAACCTAAGGAAAAAAAACACTCAATGAAAGGAACTCCTCTAATGATGACGTCCTAGRCAACTGACCTAAACTATGATCCATACAGGCCCATTACATTATAATCCCAYGCAGGGGAGTGAAAATTCCAATTACAAAAACACGTGTTGAGGCCAAAAATGCCTTGTAGAACCAGAAAGTCTTCAAACTAGTAGCACCATCAGGGACATATCAACGTGGCACATGAAGTTGACCCCCTAGTTGAAATAGGTGGTCAACAAGCCTAAAATTTGATTTTTTTTTGTCATTTCTCTAACTTCATATTTTGTTGAAAGCCATAATTGGCAATATCAGTTAAATAATTGACATCATTGACAATGAAGTTGATCTAATTACTAATTAGAGATGCTTATATAGCTTAGTAGCACTATCCATATAATGATTGAAACAAATAAATTCCAAAACCAATATTACAAACTAGTCACCATATAGAGATGCAAGCTTATGAATGTTTTTAAGAATCAAGATAAGATCCTAAAATTTAGAAATACGAATATATCATTATTTGTTTACAACTTTATCAAAAGCATACATTTGCAATATGTAGGACTTTAAGAAGATCATCCTTGTGATATTGGAATTTGCTTGGGTTGTTATTGTTTGTTGAGATTTGGTAGCCAAGGAAATTAGAATAATGTAGTAAAGTTTAGAATAATTGTCTATGAGAAAGCACTGACATCGTTAGCTAATACAAGAGTAATAATTGGGAAAATATAGAATAAAAGTTTGATCATCCCATTACACATCACTAATAGACCTTTTTAAACATTAAAATTTAAGTAACAAGTTGTCTCTTGGCACCATATATTGGACATTGCTTTCAACTCCATTATATTGTCCATAAAGGTATTTTCCAGGTACATTGTCAATTTTTCTTTTTCACATGAACTAAATTGTATTAAAATTATATTATTACAAATTGACCCAATGTTATGAACTAGATGGTTCGGAAATCCATATTCCGCACACGTAGTGCAGAATTGAAGGCCTAGAAAGCACACAAAGATATCTATGAAATACATATTTGATACTGAATTGATTGATGATCAATACAATTACAATGGATTGTGTATAAATACACACCAAAAGTGTTATTTGGTAAAAGGGTGACTTATCATAATTAGGGTATCAAGAGCATGAGTTTTGGGAGCGCTCCTAATCTAGAACTCCACACCCAATTGATTCCAGTACAAGGGTATGGGATTGGCATTTTATCAAGAGCACCAAGCCCTCTACCCTTCACTCGAGCCAAAACCAATGATTTGGCATGTTAAGCTTTCTACCTCATTTTAACACATGGTTAGCCAATTTCATCAAAACTGGAGGTTGTTGACTTGAGAAACAACTGGGTGGATGAACTTGTATCCACCAATATCACCAAACCTTAGTATTGGTGTCTCCGGCGAATTGAGATAGAGATCGAAGGAGGACACAAATGATGCCATTTAGAGCCTTAATGCTAATTTTTGGGTTTCAAATATTGAATCACACTTAGTGCCATTTTGCAATATTCTCCCTTAGATACTATATACATGAGCAAACTTTGCCTATTTGTTGTCTAATAGTATGGATTTACATTGATGTGTGTGTGTGTGTGTTAAAATTTACATGGTGGAAGGTGGAGACCAAGAGGCTTGTTATGGAGGAGCCACCTGAATGGTTACAAGAGGAACAGGGGTAGTGGGGGGGACGAGCTGAGAGTAAGGATGTTGATGTGCCAACCTCGACACCGCTTTCTACACAAAGTGAGACACCCACCAATGGTCATGCATCTCTAGCTATAGGGCTTCTTCTATGGGAGGACGAGCCATTCCTTTTCCCATAAAAAGGGTATAGCAAACCAATAGCCAGCTTCTAGATTAATCATTGTAGATGACTCATGATGATGAGATACATTTATTATATATATGATGTACTTTTGTATTTATTAGTCTTGAATGGACAATTATTGAGGTTAAGTATCAAGAGTTTATGTTTGAACTTTGATTTATCATTTGGCATCCACTGCATATATATCAGTGTTTTTTCCAAATTTATGTGCCTATGTGTTTATTGATGTTGTTGTTGGTTGATGTGTTTAAAAATTTGAAAAAAATGGACTTATTTTGTATTTTTTAATGCTTGTCGCAGTTTGCTGATTTTTTCACCAATGTTATCGATAAGTTACATTCTAAACCCTTGGCATTTTTTTACCAATGTTGATGTTTTCAACAATGGTGGAGACACTCTCCAAATTTCAAGGAACATCACAAGAGACATCCTGGTCCTCGACATATGAGACCCCTAAATATCAAAATATGGCAAAATTTTGTTGTTGTCCACTCTTTTTTGCCTCTAAAAGCTTCTTGTCCACAAAAAGCAACCTGCTCTACAACCTCCTTGGTGTCCTCTCAGTGTCCTATTGTTAGTGAAAAATGAATTGAATGAGAATTTGGGTGCTTTAAATAAGTTAGTTAGTGTTTGGGAAGAGCTCGCCAGCTTTTCCTTCATTTGAGAATTTAAAATACTAATTAGAATTTTGCTTTTTATTATTTTTTTATATCTTTTTCAATTGTTGCGCACTGCATTTGGTAGAGGTAGTTTCTAGGATTACCCAATACTTGGAAATGCATTTGGGAGAAGGAGATTTTAGGTATGCCCATTGGTATTGTGTAATCCTAGGAGTCCCCAATACGTGGGAACATCACCCGTAAGTATCGAGGGGAGTCCAGCCTAAGCAAAGGATATTCCCAATCACAACCCTTATTGTCCCTTGCATACCATGGACAACAAGGAAAATCCTCAATGACACTCCCATGCTCAGGGAGCATGGGGAATATGAGGGATGTGTCCCCGTGAAACACTAATTTTAGCCTGTCGTAGGTTCCTTTGGGATAACATGATTTGCTCAAGTGAACCATCACTTAGTCGCCAACTTCAAATGACTTGACTATGCGGTGCATGTCTACATTATATTTGTACTTGATGTTATTTTTCCACGACCTCTTTGAACTCGTGAATAAATACGTTGCATATTTTCTGAAATGCCTCTATATCATCTCTCTTCATGTCAATCCGCAAAGCGATTAAATATGTACTACTTTTGGATTTCTACCATACATTATTTTGAATGGTATGAATCCTATCAATTTATTCACTGAGTTGTACAAAAATTATTTCTACACTAATATTTGATCCCATTGTCTTAGTTTACTTCCAAGTTCCAGCCAAGCAACTCAACAAATTGTCCAAACATTGGTTTACTAACCCAATCTAACCATCTCTTCGAAGATGGTGGGTGGAACTAAACAACAACTTCACTACCACTTGCACCACAACATCCCTCAAAAAATAGCTCAAAAGGTGTCTCTATCAAATGTCATCCTCTTTAATAGTCCATGAATCTGCACTTCTCCAAAAAATGGATCTACACAATGGCTAATATCACTTGTATTCATACAAGGAAAAAAGTGTGTCATTTTTGTAAACTGATACACCACAAGAAAAATTGCATCGAATCTATGTTTTGTTCTTGGAAATCCAAGCACAAAATCCATTGAAATTTCTTCCCATGAAATCATTGGTATTACAATAGTGTGTACAACATTATGCTCTAACATTTTCCCTTCATCATTTGACAAAATCAACAGCTCCAAACAAAGTTATCTTGATGGACATGCCAGCCACTTTATTTTCTTTCCATACCTTATGTTTCACCACAAAAGAGTAACTTTGCAAAAACTTGGCTCACTTGACATGTTGTTGACTCAGATTTTTCTATGTCTTGCTGAACTTTAAAGATCGATGATCTATATATAGAACCAACTCCTTGAGCAGCAATTAGTATCTCCAATGTTTTAGCGGTTTAGTTAGTGCATAAAATTCTTGGTCATATACTGAATAGTTCGATGTTTCATTTAACTTCTCATTGAATTAAGCTATGGGCCTATCCTATCCTCATAGCTCAAAATAGTTCTAATTGCAAAATGTTTTGTCTTCTAGAGTGTGGATGTCAAATATCTCAAGCTCCTTCTGAATTAGCATGATTAGCATATTGGCACCCAAGGTTTTGGGGAAGTTGTTGGCACGCCACAAGTAAATACTGCATGCACGCCCATGAAGTTACATTGTGCAGCGTCAGGAAGGATCAGCAGCAACGTCAGCCAAAGGAATATTGCACGCGCCAACCCAATTTTGTACTGCGCAAGAAACAAGAAGAAGACTGCATGCAGTGAATCTTAGTGTATCTTTGGGAATATTTTGTAATCAAATATTATAACGACCCGAATGATCATGGGAAAAGGTATGGTGAGTTGGTAAGTTAGTTAGGATTGCCATGCTCCAGGAAGATTCAGGGGTTGCATCCGAACACGTAAAGCGTGTGGGTCTTTTGTTCACTCAAGAGAGTGGAGTAGAGAAGTCGAGTAAGAGAGAGTAGAGCAATGTAACAGAGAATTCATGACTGTAACAGAGAGTCGACTGGAACAGAAAGATAGAATTCCATGTCCAGTTTTGTCTAAGTCTTGCATAAGTTTGTAATAGAGTTAGAACTGTGTAGCAATGAAGAAATGTGTTTAGACTCTAGAGTGCATAGCACAAATGGATGTAATCACTGTTGTATGATTTAGAGCGCATGGCGCAGACCTCTATCATGGGTTTTTGTATCTGAATGCAATTGAAGCTACTGAATGAAATACAAAGTCCTCTCTCTCTACAATCTGATGTGTGTTATGGTTTGAATGTATATTTGCTTTACTTTCTAATATATAGTACTATGTTATCTAGTTATGGATGAATGAATGTATTTATACCCGAGAGGCTTTCCTATATGCACGGTCCCTTTGCATCTGACACAAGACTATTAGTCTCTATGATTCTCATGGTGTCTCGAGTGAGACCTTCTTCGGTCCTAGACTGAAGATTGAATATGCCAACGCCTTGGGGTTTTTGTTGGTCAAGCTTGATGAACCCTGGGTCTTAAACCCCCCAGCGAGGAGAGTGGATAAAAAACAGCCAATATATGGTTCTGTTGTCGAGACCTGAAAATTTTGTATTGCATGATGAAGGGAAAGAATGAGGTGGGATCCGTCTTGGAAGGAAATACAAGACTGGTTATCTAAGAAGGAAGACGAGTTTGTGCGACAAGAGACCAAGAACCTAATACCAACATCGAAAGCTGGAAACAGAGGCATATCTACACAGATTTGCATGAAGTTTTCTTTGTTGAGTTTTCTTGTTTGTTGTATGAATGGTTGAAGAGGCAGAAAGCCATTAACACTAATCTAGGAGTCCAAGAACCACTGGTATGGGACCAGACTACAGTTAATAGACTGAAATCTGTGGGGCTCGAGCGATCGACTTCTAGTTCGATTGGGTGAAGGAAGGATATATTGTTGAGTTCACCATTGAATACAGTGATTCTTTCAATGAGGCTGAAAGGAAATTTGCAGGCGACCCTAGAAAGAGACTGTTGAAAGAGATTCCCCTATGAATCAAGGTGTTGTTTGTAGAGAAGGGGCTAATGCGCATGGAGCCCGATATGATGGCCAAGTAAACCCCCTTGCTCAAGGGGGGGGGATGGAAAGAAGGGGGAGGAAGAGAGAGAAAATGGATCCAAAAGATGAAGAGATGAGGTGAGAAAAGAATGGACCCAAGAGAACAGAATAGAGAAAGAGCCAAGAGATAGGCAAGAAAAGTTGAGCAAAGGAGGAAAGTCGAACAAAGGAGCGAAAAGAAGATAGCAAAGGGTGAAGGACAAGGGGTAAGACGTGGAATGAAGAGAAAGGAGACCGCACCAGGAGGATGTGCCAGAGATATTTATGTGCCAGAGAGGAGCACAAAAGGAGATAGGTCGTCGAAGAGACGCAGCGTTAGGAGTACGGTATCAAGTGAGAATACCAGGAATAGTGGTATTAGGCTCGGAGAAGACAAAGTCAAATCCCCTTAGTTGTTAAGAGATGTAATCACATCAGAGGAAGATGAGGTGTAGAGTAGCAACGCCGACGTGGTAGAAGATGGCGATGGACCCCTTCGAGAAGGGGAAGAGGCTTTAGCTATTGTGAATGGACTTGCGCGGCTACAAGTACGAAGCTCTTTGGGATCCCTCACCGAAGATAATGAGAGAAGATAGAGGAAACCCCTCTTTGAACCACCCCCCTTGCACATCTGTAACCAAGAAGAAAGAAACAAAGAAAGTGCGGAGATAGGAGTAGAAGAATAAAGAGTAGAAGAGAAGAGACGAGTGAAGAAGAGGTCGAAGTCAGCAATACTTTGCAAGGAAGACTTTTGATATTAGTATCTATATCACCAACAGCTAGTAGTCAATTGGGAGGACACAGCACTAGATTGAATATGGAGAACAAGGACACAACTCTAAGGCTACCCGTGTTCCATGGGACAGGTAGAGACGATGCATAGCAGCATTGGGTTTACGTGTGAAGCTATATGGCCTATGAAGAGAATCACGATGAAGCGTCTAAGATAGCCAAGTTGGAGTCCACCTTCAGAGACAGAGCTCTGACGTGGTATATGAAGTACAAGGCGACTACGCCGACAGGATGGACTAGGTCCCTGACAGAGCTTAAGAGAGATCTGCTTAGGGAGTTTCAAAAGCCTAAGTCAGAATCACAGTGTATCACTGAGATCAAAGAGATCAAGAAACAGGCTAGAGAAGCAGTATGGGATTATGACCAGCAATTCAAGATATTGTTGGATAGACTGACATTTCAGATCCAAGATGTTCAGCACACCGAGTGGTTTATTGCAGGACTCCAACCCCACATTCGAATCCTACTCACTCAACAAAAGGTGACGACACAAGTGGAGGTCATGGAGATTGCGATGCGCCTAAAAGCTACACTAGGAGGTGGTGAAACCTCAACAAGGTTGGCATAGGTGCAATCTCAACTCATCAATCTCACAATGTAGTTACAAGATATGGCTAAGGCTATGGCAAGCATGTGTAGTGTACTATGTGTCGCACAAAAGGCTATCGTAGGAACGAATGTCCTACGCTG
>JASDQU010682177.1:12440-23397 GCA_032191745.1 Picea mariana | reverse complement strand
TTTTGTTATTGATAGGTTCCACAAGCGAACTTGGGATAAAGGGCTCGGGAGAAAGAAAGAGTATTATATTGAAGAGTTTAACCCCACATACAATCATCATCAAAAAGCGTACATTGGGGCCAATATATCTTGGAGAGCCAAAATGCTTATTGCCCAATTAAGAACCAATTCCCATAAACTCCGTTGTGAAACTGGGTGCTGGAAAAGACCAAAAGAAGCTTGGGAAGAAAGGATGTGTGTGTTTTGCACCTTCCGAAAAGTGGAAATAGAAAAGCATTTCATTTTAGAGTGTGAAGCTTTCAAAGACAACAAGGATAACTATATAAATATCTTGACAACTAGCTCTTGGAATGACTTATTCGGCGAGGGGATAGTGGAGAAATTAGGGGAGCTCATCATCAAGTTGAATAGGAAAATGGCTGAATTGTTGAAATCAATGTGTGAGGCGGTTTGTCCCATAGGCTATTGTTAGCCTCGTGGACGTTAAAATTACTTCTTCTTCTTCTTCTTTTAAAAAAACTTAAGTCCATAATAGTATATAGCTTATAGTCTTTCAAAATAACATCATATAAAATGGTTGATTGGAAGCCAACAAAGTTATCTATTAGGAGATGGATTTAGGAGTTGTTGAGATTGAATTGCATTAATTAGGGTATCTAATTGATAGGGAATCATTGTAATGGTTGATTGGAAGCCAACAAAATTATTTATTAGGAGATGGATTTAGGAGTTGTTGAGATTGAATTGTATCCATTAGGGTATCTAATTGATAGGGAATCATTGTAACCCACCTCCTATGGGTATTTAATAATTGATAGGGAATCATTGTAACCCACCTCCTAAGACAATTAACTTAATTTATGTTCTCTTATTTTTATCTTCCCTCTCCTCACATTGCATTTTAGTGCTATAAAAGGAGGTCAACATCGAACATATGATRGAAGTAAATGAAAATCAAATCATAATATTAGTAACTTCGTCTAATAAGATTTATCCCACCACTCCACATATTGTCATTATTCACCATTTAATGCACCAATTGGAAGTTTTATCACCCAAAAGTAGTTGAGTAMCAATTTCAWTATGTGCTACACAAKCTTGAGTATGAGCAAAACAATGGAGATTGGCACATAAARCTATCGATGAGGAACGATACAAAACTCAATAGCAATAACACTTGAGCAATTCAAGGAGAAGAATAGGAACATGTAAAGGGGATGTTGTCCTCGAACTATAAGCAGTGGAAAAATAGACCAAGGTAGTAAGGATTCCATTTAAGATGGCTTGGAGATATCACATGAGAAAATGCATCAGGTGGTGCTTTCCCTTCAAATTTTGGCTCTAAATCTAGAGCTCTGTGGAAAAATAGGCGAAGAAAATAATGTGAATGCAGATAAGAGAGCTATTGAGATGCAATCTAGAGTGAAGAACAAAATTGTGCTCATCAAAGTGGATTGCACATAATATCAATCAATCGAGGCATTGATGGATCCCTATTATGCATGACAACTATGAGACCAAGGGGGTTTATGAGGCATTACCCACACCAAAAGCTTTCTAATTTGAACATTGGCTTTGGGTTGCAAGTCCTTGGGTTAATGTGATGGGACCCTCCCTCATTTCAGTACTAACACCATTGGAAGTGTCGATGTCATGCCTTATGGTCTATCTTTTGCTTGTGGTTGTTACCTATGTGATGTATTTCATGCTATTACTATGGTGGCTTATCCATGTTATTGGTTATCATTCCACATTAAAAAGTGCTCTATTATTTCTGTGTGTGTGTTTTGTGAATAAACCCACGAGCATAACAAATGTGAGATAAAGGAGGTTTATCATGGATTATTCATGCAATGACCCAAAATTCCTTCCTCCCTTCAACCTAAGGCCCACCAAGGCAATATGCAACATCATTCATGCTAGTGTATAATCTTGACTTGGGACATTATTGTCATTAGTATCGTCATCATCATCATTGTTGTTGTCGTTGTGGTTATAAAATTCTTATACTTAACTACCAATTTAGATCCATCTTAACCCCAAATCTATCGAGCATCAAGAGGGATCAAATCTCTTGAAGTGACAACCTTTTTTACAATGAAAAAACTTGAGGAAAATTTCACAAATTCCAAGGATTTGATCCCTCTCAAAGCTTGTTAAATCCAAGGTTAAGATGGATCTATACTAGTTCTATTTTCATTCATGTCGTTGTTTATGTATATTTTTTAGTTTGTAAAAATATTAACATATTGAGCCCACTTTACATACTCTCTTTTTTTAAGTTATTTTGTTAACCAATATATGTGTTTGACTTATATTGTGTTAGCACTACATTAAGTTGGACATCTCCCCCGTACTAGGTTGTAGAAAGTGACTTTCGATGCAATTAGTATAACAATATGTATAGGTTGTTTAATACCAAAAAAAAGTGATGTTATAAGCAAMGACCACAAGCCCAATGTTGAAAAATATCAAATTGCCATAGGAGATACAATAAAAATAGTGATTTCCATGCCCCTGGAGCTACAAACCACAAAAAACATAAAACATAGGTCCAACAATCAATCYCATATGCCCATCATAAAGAAAGGCATGTAACCACTATAGGGATTGCTACCCCCTCTCACCTAGGGGTAACTAGAGGAGATCATGTCTCATGGCTCGCAATGAAGATAGTGATCCCAATGATGATGATGATTTGTATTCTCCATGGACAACTACCCCTCATATGCCTCCCTCCTCTTCCAACTCAACTCATTGCACTTGATCAACATGGTTCATCTAATGATGGCAGTCCAATGCACATGAGGTACACTAGTCATTGTTTCATATAGAGTGTCGCATTTAATGCATTAGGCATTTAGGTGGGGATCATGGGTTGAAGTTAGACAATGGATCATGTTCTTTTGGAGTTATGTTTTCTGCCTTGTTTCACCTCGGTGTCCATCATTTGTGTCTTGGTCCAGTGTTGTCACTCTTGGGGAATAGGGGTACTACTCTTGATAGGGGTAACATATCGCTCCCTTTCATACTTAATAGTTTTCATCATGGGGCCTTTCGCAGTGTACTATATTTTGGTAATGGTTCTTACATGTACAACAAAAGGCATGTGGTTCATTCTCCTATGAAAATAAGGGCTAGAATGTTGAGGTTGATGCAACTGCTAGAAAAAATGAATAAAAAAGAAAGCATGGTATAAAAGAAAGAAGAAATATGGGATAACAAATGACCAAGTCAAAAGCCAAAGGTCAGCTTGAGCTCTAACACCTCACTATGAGGCGATCACCCCTAGTCCTAATGCATTGAATGCATATCAATTAAAAGTACTTACTTCCAACAAGAAAAATAATGAATGCTTGAAACCTGGAAGTGGACTTGCAAAAACAACAAAAGAATATGAAAGGGAAAGAAAGGGGTTTGGAATACACACACTATTGAGGAAAGGGTATCTCAAACAATAATCGCTCTCTCTACAAAGGAGTTCATGGATTTGGACAGAGCACGGTACCTTGCATGCCAATGAATCTGTCACCATGAAGTAAACCCCATGCCACTTCATTCACTATACTTACACTTCAATGAGTTTTCTAGAAATTATCTCTCTACTTGAGTATTGGCACACCTAATAAGGTCTTTTGATGGTCCTCCCATAACTAAACTTGGCAAATTGCATGAAGTCTTGAGTCAATGTGAATTTTGAAGAATATACCCAATGTGAATTGCTTACATGCCTTTTGTATTAAGTGATGGCTTACTTTGTATGACTCTAATGGCTCTTGTATCTTGTATTTGTTGTTCTTGCTTGATTATGTGGGCTTTGCTTGATCATGATGCACCTTGACATGGTCCTTTGGAGGAAATTTTCATGATGACACATAGGACGTTGTCCATTATGCAAAGAGCATTGCACACTTGATGTAGGGCATTAGACATTTTAATGAATAGACATAGCCTCGGGCACCTTCCTGCACCTCCTAGACCTTGGACAATTGACCTATGTGCTTGACTGTTGCATATGCAGCATGATGTACCATTGAGAGAATATAAAGCCCCACGTACTGGACAAAGCACCCTTGAGCATATTAGGGTTTGATTGGATGATGGTGCACTTGGAGATGATGGCACGCCTCTTTGGAGAGGTTATGGAGCCCTCTTCACCTATGATGTCACACCCTAGCCCTTGGACGTTGCATTTGTGATGATGATGTCATGCTTGGATKCTTATTGAGTCGACCTAGCATGGGAGTATCCCTCTTGATGATGAGTTGGCACTTGATGGTGATGGGACATGACCCTTGGTGTGAGAGACATGACCTTTGATGATACTTGCACCTTTTCATGGAGTGGCATGGACTTCAGAGGMACCTTTTCACCTTTTTATGGAGTGATGTGGCATTTAAAGGCACCTTTGCACCTTTAGAATGTGATGTCTTAGCCTTTGGAGGCTCTCACTCCACACGTGTCACCTTTTGAGGAGATGTTTTCATGYATTTTCATGTTATCTTTATGTTGGAGGTTATTTTGGGGGTCAACCTTGACCTATCCACCTTGTATAATGGATATTTTATGTTTTTAGGGGYTTTGAAGGTTAAAACACTAGGGTTGCCTCATATAAGAATCTCAACACTCCTCATTTGCAAAACACAACTCGCACTTGTGGAGAACCATTACTACTTGCAAGTCTTCTTTTTATTTTTTTTCCATCATGGAGTACTTATGCACACTTTTGGAGGAGTAATCTTGTGGATGTTTTGTCTTGTTTTGGTGGATGTTTCATGAAACTAGGGTTTCTTCATGCATAACAACTTGGTATAGTAAGTGTTCTTTCCAAGTATTCATGTTTGTTCATAGTATTTTAGGTGGTTGCTCTATCAGATGGTTGATATATTGCACACTATCTTATTTTCTTGAATAGTTTTGTTAGAAACCCTAAGGAAGGAATGTAATTGTTCATCCCCTTCCCTTGTTTTATCCATTTTAATTTTGTTGAAACATTTAAGGTCAAGTTATGGGTTGTGATTGTACATCCCCTTGACCTTGTCTTTATTGGTTAGAATCTAGTGTTTATGATTGTATAAATTCGAGGGTTTGACCTAGTTCCAATTGATCTCTTGTTAGATGCTCTAGAAGAAGTAGGACAACACCTAAGAATTATGATTGTATAAACTCTAGGGTTTGTTTCCTAGAAGGTTGAGCCCACGAGTATGATTGTATAATCCCAAGGTTTTGATATTCAAGTCTTCTCTTACTTTTAGCCTCCATTGAAGGTGTTGCATTAACTCCATATGCCCAAAGACTTAAGAATGCACTAATCTTTCTCTTGTTGCAAGTGATATAAAACTCTAGTTTAGATTTCTCTCTCCCAACAACTTGATGATAGTCTTAAGATTTTGCATTTGCATTTCATTCCTCATCATATATAGCTTAACACTTTGCAACTTAGCTTAGGATCATCCTCTAACATTATCATTGCTGCATTAATTGCATTTAAACCATTAGTGTTTCATCATATTGCATTCATATAACATAGTTTAATATTCTTTCTTTCAAGCAATCATTAGCTTATGGCTTGATAGTCTTTTACTTAACATCTGGCATATCTTCCATTGCATTCTTGCTAATTTAGGGCTGATTTAATATAATCGTTATAAACTTGTCTTGTTGAAGTATACTATCTATTATTTCAAGTTTTATTGCAACAATTGTGTTTCTTTTGAATATCTAGAGTATCAACCTTTTTTCTCTTTTCTTTTAGCTAGTGTTTTGGGGAACTTAATTTGTTTTTTAGACATCATTGTCTTAGTCATATTCGTCACACATGCACAATTAACTCACCTTGTCATATTCATCTTAACCTCACCCTTAATCTTTACCTCGCTAACCACGTAACCAAGATAGGGGGTCGTAGAATGCCTTTATCTTGTTACAAGATCCCTTGAGGTTGCTAGGGAATCCTCCCCTGTGTTGGATCTTTATCCTTCACTAAAACAAGGGAAGTACTTGCTTAGGTGACAGTGGCAGTTACTTCCATATGTTACACTTTACAAGCACCTTGTTAAGGCTTTGCACAAGTGTTATCTTTTGTGATAACATTTCARCACCATTGCTCGAGAGATTTGAGTCACTCTTCCTGTGATCTTGAAGTCTATGCTTCAACACTCTCTTGGTGAGCTTACCTCAAATCCTTATTCTAGCTTACTTGAAAACTCCATTAAGGGAGAACATTCTTCCTCTTGCACACCTTGATGAACCTTGTTTAACAATATCACTTGGCAACTCCACTAAACCAAAGTGTTCATAACGCCAATCAAGGACCTAATAGAAGGTTTGGTAATCCTACCAAGGTATACTAAATAAGACCTCCTCATAATTCTCCAGTTGTAAAGTCTTTGTTTGGGGGAAGCTTCATTTATCTCCAATGGCTTAATGGCCATGGGTCACCAATGCCTTCAAGCCTTTCGATATGTCTAGAATCCCAAGATACCCTCATGCTATGCCTCAAAGGTTTGATAAGTGGTTGCCTAAATTCTCTGGTATTAATGTCATTACTACTGAAGAACATTTCGATAACTTTTGGGCATCCTTTCAAAATAACCCTCTTAATAATGATGATGAAGATGTGGTTATGATACTTTTGTTGCTTCTTTGGTTAAAGATGCTAGGAAATGGTATAATAGCCTTCCTGATAAGAGTATTAAAACTAGGGACACCTTCTATGATGTCTTTATGAAAAGATGGGGTACTAAGAGGGACCCCAAAATGTTAATGATACAATTCAACAAGATAAAGAAGAAAGATAATGAATCGTTAAAAGAATTTTACACTAGATTTGAAAATTTACTTAAACAAATCCCTGATAACATTATCCCAAAGGATGATGCTATTGTTCTCATATATACAAATGCCTTTGAAGGGAAATTTGGGTTCATGCTAAGGGATAAGGCCCCAAATACCCTTGTAGAAGCACAAGAACAAGCCGCTAAGATCAAGGAAAACCTCTTGGTTTCCAAAGTTGAACCTTTTCATGCTCCTCGTGCTAAAACTGAGATTAAACATAGGATTTTGAACAATGTTGAACCTACTCAAGATCATATGATCCTCGTAATTTAAATGTTTGAGCAAATAACCATTGAATTTACAAAAAATCATAATCTTCTTATGAGGAGGATGGCTAACTTAGAAAGGGTTGAACAATAGAATCTTCCTCCTAGACCTCCACACAACAGTAATAAACAACAAAGAGGAAATTGAGGGTGGAAGCCTAGAACCCCTAATCAACAAAGAGTGCCTAATACCCTAGCACCTACTGATATGGTTAGCTAAGAAGTTGTTCCTTGGTGTTTTCATTGTAATGATTATCATTGGGCACATAAATGCCCTAGACTTCATGGTGAGGACCATGATAGTTGTGATGCCATGAATTAAATTAATACATTGGACCCCATTTATATTATCTCTTCTCAAGAGTATTATAATGTAGCCTTAGAACAACTTGAGCAGAGAAATCAAGTGGTTGCTATGAAAGCAAGGTTAGAAATTTTGAATCAAATGGATGAAGAATCGATGGAAAGTCTCCGGAAAAGAGAATATCAAGTTTATACTAGAAATAAGAATGTGCTTAAAACCCTTCCTCGGGCAAGCCCCCCTTTACCATCAAGTGATAGCCCTCCTCCTCAACCAGTATTGCCTAAGAATGATGATGTAGACTTGAATATTGATATGGCTAGTATTTTGGCAAAGGTTAATGTACATGTCTCCCTTACCAAGATAATGAAGATTCCTTTTTTGAGGGACAAGGTAAAAAATTCTTAAGGGTCTAAGAGGACTCTGAGTACCCTCCCATATTATTACAAGATAATCATTTTGAACAAAGTGAGGAACATGAATCTATTTTCATCTCTTTAGTAGTAAACAATATCTAGTTTTGTAATTGTATGCTTTATTTTGGGGCATCTGCTAATGTGATGACTTTAAAGGTCACAAATGAGTTAGGATTAAAAGTCACGAGACCTTATAGGAATGTTTATGGGATTGATTCCAAGGCTATTAGGGCATGTGGTTTGATTAAGGACCTTGAAGTTTGCCTTGATAATTATCCCGAGGTCTTTATTATAATAGATGTTGTAGATATTTATTTACCTGATGCTTGGTGGATGCTATTATCTAGAAAATGGGCTGCAAATTTGGGTGGTAGTTTGCATATGTATTTTTCTTATGAAACCATCCTAGTTGGAGATGTGAGCTATGCTACTTTGTATAACTAGTTAGTGATGAAAAAACATGTAGAGGACCCTAATAATAAGGACACTTGGAGTGATCATGATTTGGAAACACCTTTGAATTACATGAAAAAGACCATTGTGATAGACTTTGTGAAGAGCCCATAGATCCTCATCTTTCTCAAGACTTAGTTATTCTTCCTTTTGTGCAAGAAGATAGTATTGATGATGTTGATGACATAGCATTTCCAAAAGGAGAAGATTATAGTGAAAAACTCATGAAATATAAAGATAAGGATCCAGAGCCTCTTAGAATTTCGAATCCAGGAAATAAAGGAACCTTTCCTTTGTGTGAAGATGATCAGAAGAATATTGCCTTGATTAAGTCCCATCCTCCTACTTTAGATCAAGGAAAGGACATTCAAGATGATAAAGGTGTTGTGGTTGCATGTAATATCCCCTTCCAATTGACATAAACAGGATGACTAAGTATCCTAGTTGTTCCCCCTAGGCTATAGTCTCATAAAAAAAGGGAATAAGGGGGCCGAAGTATGTCACTAAAGTATTAAAGTGACCATGGCAGAAAAGGAAACAAAGATTAATTGGATAAGATAAAGAAAATAAGGAAATAAACCTTAGAGGCCAATTAAATAATTTAAGTGGAAAATAGATTATGGAGGTATAAAGGAAAAAGGAGGGCGCCTCACTTGGCACTTTTTGGTCATTTTTACATTTCATATGTGAGCTACAGAGCTTGGGAGTTTGAGGGTTTTGTCTTACTAAACCCTAAATATCAACAACGGAGTGAAATATTCTCTTGTTCCTTATCTAAGCTTGGACAAGGTGGTGAAAGATTTCTCCCTTTCCATTCTATCAGTTGAGTTTTAGTTCTATTCCGCTTCGGTAGGGGTTTTGGAGACAAGGGCGCAACAACAAGGGAATTTATGCAGAATTGGGCACACTATCTAGGGAAGAAGAGTTCATTGGGGCTTGAGGATCTTAGATCTTGAGGAGAACTCACCTATGAGGTGTTTGCCATCACTTGGGTGGCATTTCTCATTAGTTTTGGAGAGTCTTTCCTTGCATATTTATTAATTATTATACTTGGGCGAATTTATGAAGGAGGGTGCATTGGTTCTTGGTGATATAATGAATTGGAGGGTCAAATCCTCTACTACAGTTGAGTGATATCATGGTATGTGTTTGTCATCACTAGATCCACAGATTCACATGTTTTTTCTAAGGGTTTGGAGACTAGAACAAGCAGGGTTGATTTCCCTAGAGGGTTTCCAGCCAGAGAGGGGTGCAATTCAGCTAGATCATCCACGCAGGTTATAAAAGGGAATGAAATTGATCTTCATGATCCTTGCATGCAGTTGTTGGAGTTTTGGAGAACCATCTCTCACTAATCTTATTGTATCTTGGAGTTTTCCTCACCCACATACAATATTGCATTATCTCTATTCCAGATCTGACCATCTCTTGTACTAAGGTCAACTTAATATTTAAATAAAATGCAGATATGAGTTTTGTGGCTATTCTATTGGTTTTTCTATGCGTTCTATTGTTATTTAAGTTCAGATCTATCATTGCAAACCAATTTTGCAACCAAACTTAACAATAAACCCTAAAACACAAGATTCACAAACTACACGTGTGAATTATTTGACAAAATCTCTCAACCAAAAAAGTTGAAAACTAATTTTTTTTGCATACATCCCTTTTGGAATCTTACAGTGGTATCAAAGCAAGAATCCTTGCTAGCCTATGATTTAATTGATAATTAGAAGGAGGGGACGAGGACGACAGCCTTTCTGAGAGACATCAGAAGTGGAAGAGATAGAAGGAAGCCTGGGAGAGAGACATGAAACATGGGATAACAATGATAAATAAATATGGGCGAAAATGGCTCAAGAAATACAACATTTTTTTGAAAGGACACAGTTTGACTTACAACGTCATCTGCAAGAGATGCAAAACCACTTGTCAAGGGAACATGGGGAAGTGAAGATATCTTTTGCAAGTTTTCAGAGTGGACATGATAGAATGATAGAAATATTGGAGGACCAGCCTAAGCAATAGGACATCCTTGCTCACTTCTTGATGGAGCAAAGGAATGGCGTGGAGCCATCACGTTATGGAGGGAATCATGGAGCCAGTGGATCTCATGGGGGAATAGGTCATGATGAGAAATTTGGGCACAAGGATCAAGCATAAGGGCACAACTTATCTAGGGGCATACCTAACCATTCCCGCATGGCTAGAAGGACCACACCTAGGCCATATATGCCTACTTTCTAGGAGGTACAACTGAGGGACACTAACACCCTTGGGCGTGGGGGCATTGAGGGTGAATTGGAGGATATGGAGAGAGAATATAACTCTTTTTCTGCGAGATTCCGAAGACATATTTCTTTGGGGGAATATTGCCACCTCATGTACAAGCAAACGTCTAAAGTACACTATAGAGGTGACAATGAGCTGGGGTGCAAGGCAGGGAAAATGGAGATGCCCCACTTTGATGGATCTAGCCAGATTTTAGCTAAGACATGGGTAAAAAATATGGATGGATATCTTAAGTTGAATTCCATGGAGGAGGAAAGGGCAATCAAGTTTGCAAACCTTCACTTGAATGGAAAAGCACATAACTAGTGGTTTCATGGGATGATCACTTTGGGTCATGAGCATATCACCTCATACACTAAGTTTACCCAGAGGCTCATTGATAGGTTTGACAG
>JASDQU010682176.1:11203-32078 GCA_032191745.1 Picea mariana | reverse complement strand
CAAGGATGAGGTATTATGTGATGTTTCCCCACTGGATGTCTGTGATGTTCTCTTGGGCCAACCATATATGTGGAAGCACCATGTTATCTATGAGTCTCGACCGCGTAGTGTCATTTTTACTCTGGGGGGTTATCTCTACAAGATACCAGAGGTAGTTACAACTACTGTCCCACCTAAAAAATGTTGCAAGGTAGTATCTCATACTAAAAAATTTAGATTCTTCACAATCTGTTAAAAAGGTGAACATAAGGATACTGCAACCACTACAACCTCGACCCAAGCACCTTTTATCCGACATAAGCAGGTCGAAAAGAAGGAAAAAAAGTGAATATATTCCTTCTAGACCCAGACATCTCATGTATCCTGACTAGTTGAATAGATTCAACCCTGCTAGAAATAGGTTCATGACAACCTTCCACAACGCATCGTCTCCAGCAAGGCAAGCAATGCACCAAGATTCAATCACTTTCCCCTCTCCCCAGGGAACTCAACGCAATGGAGACCATTGCTTCCTAAGGAGGGAGCATTTATCCAGGTGGATATCAGTGGCCACCCACCTTTTCCAACTGGCTCAAAGCAATTTTCTGGCAATTTTGGCAATTTACTATTTTTAGCAGTTTTTAACTTCCGGGGTCATTTTGAGGGCCTAAATGAAGGTTTTTCAGGATCAATTTTCTCAGTGATATCCGAAGGCTTTGATTGAGTCCCCAAAATGAATATCCTCGACGATACCTTTCCAACAAGCTATAGTGCGCCCCAAATGAAGATTGTATGTCAAAGTTACGCCCCCGGGAAGTTGATACACCAAACTACCCAAAATGGGGTCTGCAAAACTGTTGGATTTTCATCTTCTAGGGTTAGGGTTTTGGATTTTATTTATGATAAAAAGGAATTTGGAGCCTCATTTTAAATTCATCATCTTCTTATGAATGTGAGTAGCAGGCACATCTCTTCTCAGAGATAAGCTGCCACCATTCTAGCGAGTCTTTCACTCTGTATTTTTACAGTCTTTGTACATTTTCACTCATTCATAGAAAATTGTGTATTAATGTATCTCTGTGTTTATGGTTGCATATTTGATACATTTATGTTATATTATTGGATATCCGAGATATCTCTATACATTTTATATATTATATCTCCCCTCTCATTTCGTGCCGAAAATAATCCGGATCATGGAATCCTTCCATACTTGCTACTTAGCAACTTCCTCAAAAGTGGAAGGTTCTAAATCAATGATATTCCTCATCATCACCACATAGATGGAAAACTTTTGTGGTCTCTTTCTCTCTTTGGAACTAAGAAAAATCCATATCCCAGTCCTTCTAACTGGCTCCCTCCTCTATCATTGTAGAAAAGTATACTAAAACAAGGGAATCCTCCCAGGAGGTCTCATATCTCCTCGAAGTATTTGAAGCTTTGATCTAGCCTCCTCAACTCATGGAACCTTTCTATCATTCCTGGAAGAGGTCTCTTTCTCCCACCTAAATTTGAGGGGGAAATTCCTCTGAATTATCTGGTCTTCCTCTGAGTAAAATGTCTCTATCTGAGATCAGGGTCACTCTGAGTCTGCATGCTCCCTTTGAAGATTAAATCCATCCAAGTATATATAATCTCCGTATCCATATTCTCCCTCTGCATCTACTGACCTACTCTGAAGTATGATATCCTATGGGATGTACTGGGAGGCTCCTCCTCCCTACTATTTCCTGAGGGTTGATGATGCAAGTCATATATGAATCCCATTAAAAATCCAAAGTTGACTCACCAATCCCACAGTTAAGCACTAATTCTTCTCAAAGTTCTCTAAACCCACAAAGGGGTGTCCTAGGATCACTCTGCCCATTCTCTGATTTGATCACTAACATGATTGAATATCCACATTCCTAAATTCAACATAGAGGCGCTAAAAAGTTTTCTAAGCTCTTCCATGAAGGATCTTCAATTCCCGTTGATGCGATCGAGGGCTATGATCTCGGCTTAATTCTTGTCTAAAAATAAATAGTGTAGATCTGTCTTCCCCATATCCGACGTTTATAACAGATTGAGGAACCACAACATTCTCGTGGTTTAACTTTCCTCCCAATCTCCACAATGAAAGTTTCTTGTTGGTAATGGACTCGGCATAGACCGTTGATCCACCAATCGTCGAAGATCGATGGTCCAACGCTATTGCGGAGCTTGAAGTTACGTTGTCGTTAATTCATTCTCCGATCTCCGCAATGATCCCCAACCATTGACCTATCTTCATCCTGATCCAATGGTCACAACTTAATTAGTCATTGACCTGAAAGTCCTCCTCTACAATCTCTCAGATATGAAGACTGATGTTCGTTGATTATCGATCTCCCTTTTCCTCACGATCTGATGATTATCAATCACTGGTGGATGATCTAATGGTTTTTGTGCCTTCCTCTGTGATCAATATTCTTCGACGATCATGATTTTTTCTTTTTGCAAATTGACATTTCCTATAGCTTCTTTCTCCATGCCTGTGTGTATCCACCTTAACCCCAATCAATTATCCACTTACCAATAGACAAGGATCATCTATCCATTACAATGATCGATGATCACTGGGAATGCTTCCTCGATCTACTTAGGTTATGAGGTTACACCGAGATCTTGTCCTGAGAACTTTTCTTTTCAAACCTGCAATCAACTCTTGATCCTATGGTTACAAACGACTCTAACATACAAAAATTCACCAATTATGAGACAAAGATTCAACCATACATAATAGATAGAGACCTCCCATGCATAAGCTCAAAAGAGAGCTTTCTTTTTATATTTAGTCAAATACACATATTGTACACATAATTACAAAAGGCTTCACAATGCCTTTCCTTTGCCTGGATCAACTCAACAAGCTCAATCATTCTCTAGCCTAATTAAAAATTTGTTTTGCCACACCCAATGATTGAAGGGTTACTATATTTTTACAAAAGGATTTTGCAACCATTTTTGGTTCAGATCCACAATCCACTTAACAATATCCTAAGAATCCTCTAGATCCACAAAATCATCAACCAAATCCTAAGTCGAGGACTCACAATCCTATGAGATCTAATATCTCTTAATATCTCTCAACCCCCATGTTCTCATACATTCGAGAACAACTACAATTCAATCCTCACACACACATTACATTCCAAATTCTTAAAAACATACATTAAATCATGCTTATGGAACCTAAATGAAATATCCCTTAGATCTCTGCCAAATGTACAAAATCTGGAAGGCAGGATGCTCCTGCATCAGACTCCCAAGGTTGAAAACATTCATGATCTCCTGATCATGTGCTTTCATATGTTGATGGAACCCTCCAGGGTCCCAAAATGTAGTTTGTAATTGTATGCTTGCTTTGCTGATGCAAAGTTTTTCAGTCATCTTGTCCTTGTTGTTGGTTGTCCTCCTCCTTATGCAGTACCTTCTCTTGGATTTCTTCCTCATCATCATCCAAATTTTTTCTATATCCTTATCCAGCTCAGTCTCTAGCTGAATACCTCTATTATGATCTTTCCCTGACTGTTGTGCATACTTTTCAGTTTCTTGCTTATTCCCTTTCAAGACAATGTCTTCCTTTTCCAATTCAATTTTTTCATTCTGAATGTGCAATCCTTGACCTGTTATCCTCTCTTCCAAGGATTCCAATTCCTTATAAAATTCATCAAAATTATCTTGAATTGTATCTTCCAGGTAATATCCTCCTCTTAGATCTTCTGTCATCCATCCTTCCAATAGTTCTACCTCTTCTGCCATACATTCTTTTTCTGGTAAAATATTGTCTTCTATTATTTCCATGGCTGAATTTTACTTGAGCCTATCTTCATAAGGTGAATTTACATCCTCTGTACCTCCATAAAATATATAAAATAATACTGACCCACCTGCACATATGTCCCAATTTTGAGGTTCAAGTTTACAAGGTTCTTGAAATTCTGTTGCTGTCATCATTGTCATGCATTCCTCTATGCCTTGAGTAATGCCTTCATCTTGTTCTGTTGTTGAGGAATTTATTCCAAATGAAGGTTTCCCATCATTATGATTACCGACACAAATCGTCACTTGATTTTCTTCATCTTCTTTGGTTATGACAACTTCCTCATTTTCTTCAAGGTCTTCAAACATATGCTCTATTAAAAATTCCTCCCATTCAACCATCTCTTCTACAAGCTTCATTCCTTCATTGATATGCACAAACATATGATTAATTTGGTATTCATTACCTGCTAAATATGCAAACATACACAAAAAGTTAGAACTAAAGTCATAAGGCTCTTCATCTAATGCCTTAATCTCCACATCTCCATGTTGTTTTGAAAAATTCACTAGACTGTCAAGAAACTTCTCCTCGATGGTTCTGGCTTCATCTTCATCCAGGAACAATCTTCTTTCAGGTCCACATATCCAAAATTCCATTTCACACTCAAATGCTCTGAGTTCTTCCTTTAATCTGGAAAAAATCCTTTTCCTTAGATTCACCTGCAGTGAATGCCAACTCACCTTCCTCTTCTCTATCCTCCAACCATATATTTGCTTCTCCTTATACTCTTGTAGCCATTCCTCTAGTACACTCAGATGTACCTTTATCTCATCCTTTTCTCTTTCCAATTCTTCATTACTCATCTGTCTTATGCCAAATGCTTTGGCTACTTTGGAATTTTCCTTCTTCTGATTGTGACTCCATTATGAACCCTTAAGATGACCCTCAATAGTCACCTTCTCCTCTTCCTTCTGTAGACTCTACTTGTGAGATGCAACAAGTCCTTCCCATTCCTGTAACAAGTCTGCAACTTGTCACTATCACGAATAATATTCTTGGCACATCTCCTCTTGGTTTTTTTCACCTAGAACCTTTTCTAGAGCACATCTGGTCCTCATCTTCCAAAGCTGTCAGGCTGTTTCTTCTTCAATTGCTCACCTCTTCCTTTGAGAGCTTCATTGTCCTCTTCTTCTTCAACAATTCTAATTGTTGTATGAGTTATGTTGTTGGGTATGTGTTATATTCTTTGCATGTTTGTGTGTGGGCGCATTAGATTCAAAAACTATGTCTGACGATCCCTCTAGCAATGCTCTTTGTGTCGTGTGCATTAGGCACTTCCTAGGGGGGGCCAGGTATGGCCCCCCTTCGTTACGCGCAACATTCGGGGAAACACTCCAAATTTTTTATTTTTATCTTTGGGCGATATTTTTCTATTTTTAACGATTTTCTAAATTAATCACAGATTAAGGGATTAGGGTTTTGGTATCTACAGAATACCTAAAAACATTGTAAATATATTGTATGGTGAATGGTGAAATTAATACAATGAAGAGTTGAAAGTTTTTCTCCCAGTTAAGGGTTCCCAATATAAATCTCTGTGTACTATGTGTATGAACCATTGACTCTACCTAGAATATTCAATGTCATTGAATGTCTCAGGAGAATCTAGAGCCAAGGAACTATGGGATAAGTTAGGGAATTTGTATCAATCAAAGTCCCTGGTAAACAAGTTGTTTCTTCGAAAGAAGTTGTATCATCTTAGGATGGAAGATGGATATTCTGTGATAGAACATCTAAATGCCTTTAATACTCTGGTAAGTCAACTTGTCTCTGTTAATATTAAGATTGTAGAAGAAGATAAGTGTATTACTTTGTTATGTTCTTTTCCAGACTCTTGGTATAATTTGGTTGTAGCAATTGGTAGTACTACTCAATCTACATTGAAGTATGAGGATGTAGGTGAATCCTTGTTATATGAAGAGATGAGGCAGAAAAGCATGGATGGTCATATCACACATGCTCTATTTGTAAGAGGTCGTACCTAAGACATGAATCCTGGTAAGTCTTCTGGGGGGGGATCTAAATCTATAGGTAGATCTAAGTTTCTAGGAAAATGTTTGAGGAAATGATGGAAGTGTGATAAAACATGAAATTATAAGAAAGATTGCAAGTCTAAGAAGGTTGATAAACCAAAGGGATCTGATAGTACCTCTTCCACAGAGGCGAAAACCTCCACTGAAGAAGGAGGTGATGTTTACCTGGAATCTATAGGCACACATGCAGACTGCGATGTATGGTTGATCAACTCAAGTGTGTCATACCATATGACTTCTCATAGGGAGTGGTTATCTGAATATGAAAAATACGATGGTGGTGATGTATTCCTAGGAGATGACTCGATAGCCAAAATCATCGGACATGTAAGGGTTAAGTTGTTTCTAAAATATGGAAGGATTAGAAATCTCCCTAGGGTTCTACACATTCCAAAACTAGCCAGGAGCCTAATATCTCTAAGCAAGTTGGATGATGCAGGAGTGGATACTATATTGGGAAAGGGAACTTGCAAGATGGTACAAGGGGAAATGGTGTTGATGAGAGGAGTTCATTGTGGAAATCTGTACAAGTTGTTGGGAAGCACTTATACTAATGGGTGTAACAATTATGTTGTCCCTGAGCAAAGAAATGAAGGAGACAAGACCAATATTGTCCCTGAAAATAATACCATGTTGTGGCATCAAAGACTGGGGCATATTGGAGAAAAGGGCCTTCGAACACTACATAGTAAAGGTATGGTTGAATTTATGTCTAATTGCACTCTGGATTTTGATTTCCATGAACATTGCATATATGTTAAACAAAATCAAGTAATATTCCCATCTGGTGCTACAAGAGCAAAGGGGATCTTAGAGTTGATACATAGTGATGTGTTTGGACCTATTCCTGTTCCATCCCTAGGTAAATCTATGTATTATGTTTCATTCATAGATGATTTCTCAAGGAACACATGGATTCATTTTCTTAGAAAGAAATCTAAGGTATTTGATAAATTTAAAGAGTTTAAGGCTCTGGTAGAAAATCAGTAGAGAAGAAAATAAAGGTATTGAGGACAGATAATGGTGGAGAATTATGCAGAAATGAATTTGAAGAATTCTGTAAGAAGTGTGGTATAGCAAGACAAAAGACTACTCCATACACACCTCAGCAGAATGGAGTTGCATAAAGGATGAACAAGACACTAATGGAAAAATCAAGGAGCATGCTCAACAGTGCCGAGTTAGGATAGAAATTCTGGGCAGAGGTAGTGGGTACAACATGTTACCTTGTCAATCGATCACCTTCATCAACATTGGATGATAAAAATCCACACGAGGTATGGAATGGAAAGATACCCTCTCTTCAACATCTTAGAGTGTTTGGTTGTGATGCTTATGTACATGTTACAAAGGAAAATAGGAGTAAGCTGGATAAAAAGGTTTAAAAGTATATCTTTATTGGTTATAAAGATGGTGTGAAAGGTTTTAATCTTTGGAACCCAGAAACCAAGAAGATTGTTTACATGAATTCCTACCAAGGCAAGAAGAACCTGAGAAAATAGAGTTGGAGTTGGATGATGAAAAATCTGAATCATCTGAAGAAGATGAAGCAGAAGAAGAAGAACCTCATACCCCAGTATTGAGGAGATCAATGAGGGAAAGAAGGAAACCAAAAAGGTATAGTCCACCTAATTTCCATTCCAATTTTGCTTTATCTATTACTGATGATGATCCCATAACTGTCAGGGAAGTAGTGAATTCAGAAGATAGTAAACTCTAGAAGAAGGCCATGGTTGAAGAAATGGATGCCTTGGATAAGAATGAGGCATGGGATACAGTTGATTTTCTAGCTGGAATAAAATATGTTGATTGCAAATGGTTGTTTAAGAAGAAGTTTGATGCAGAAGGAAAAGTGGAGAAATACAAAGCTCAGTTAGTAGAAAAAGGTTATTCCTAGGTAGAGGGAATTGACTTTGGTGAGATTTTTTCTCTTGTTGCTAATTTAACTTCTATTAGATTTCTTTTATCTATTGCTCCTTCTTTTGATCTTGAAGTGGAAAATATGGATGTGAAGACAACATTCCTACATGGGGATCTGGAAGAATAAATCTGCATGAAGCAACCAGAAGGATTTGTAGTGAAGGGAAATAAAGAGCTGGTTTGTAAGCTAAAGAAGTCACTATATGGTCTGAAGCAATCACCTAGGATGTGGTACCAAAATTTTGACACTTACATCCTTGGATTGGGATTTGTGAGAAGCTGGGTTGATCACTGTGTATATTCCAAGTAGGTTGGTAATCACTTGATTTATGTAGTGTTGTATGTTGATGACATGTTACTARTAGGAAATAACATGGATGTTATCAAGGAGGTGAAATCACARCTATCCTCYAATTTTGACATGAAGGATCTCGATGCTGCTAACTTCATTATGGGAATGGAGCTTAAATGAGATCATGCAAATAGGAAACCATGGCTGAATCAAAGAAAATATGTTGAGATGATATTGCAGAGGTTTAATATGCATGGAAGTAAACCGGTCAAGGTTCCTATTCCTATAGGTGTAAATTTATCTACAGATCAGTGTCCCAAGACACAGGAAGAAGAAGAGGACATGTCCCATGTTTCGTATGCCAGTGCATTTGGCAGTTTGATGTATGCAATGGTCTATACTAGACCAGACATTGCACATGCAATGGAAGTTTTGAGCAGGTATATGTCAAAACTAGGGAAGGAGCATTGGACAACAATAAAGAGGGTTCATGTATCTTTGTGGCACTACCAGTTATGTATTGTGCTACCAAGGAAGACCAGGATTGGACAGAGTGGTGGACATATATGGATTTGTTGATGTAGATTGGGTTGGAGATCTGGATCGCAGAAGATCTACAAGTGGGTATGTGTTTAACCTATTTTGAGGAGCAATTAGTTGGATGAGAAAAATACAAGCTGTAGTGGCACTCTCAACTACAGAAGATGAATACATGGCAACCACTCATGCAAGCAAGGAAGCAGTATGGTTACAAATATTGTGTTCAGGTATTGGGTTGGTAAAATAAGAATTAAGATTATATTGTGACAGTCAGAGTGCAATCTTCCTGGCAAAGAACCCATATTATCATTCAAAGAAAAATCATATTGATGTTCAGTATCACTTTGTGAGAGATATGGTTGAAGAAAAGAAGGTGTTGCTGGAAAAGGTTGACACTTTGAAGAATGTTGTAGATTCATTGACAAAGTCTGTGAGCACAGAAAAGTTCTCCTGGTGTAGAGTAAAAATGGGCATTGCTTCCCTGGATTGTTGAATATATAATCATGTGGACCCCTGGATGCAAAGAAAACAACAAGCGAGAGAATGTTGGGTATGTGTTATATTCTTTGCATGTGTGTGTGTGGGTGCGTCAAATTTGAAAACTGCGTTTGACGATCCCTCTAGCAGTGCCCTTTGTGTTGTGTGCCCCCGACGCTTCCTAGGGGGTTCCCAGGTATTCCCCCCCCATGTTATGCACAATGTTCAGATTTGGGTGGTAGCCCAGAGCCAACGGGGTTCAGGGCAGCGTCCCGTTTTTTTTTTTGGGGCGATATTTTCTATTTTTAGCAAATTTTGCTATTTTTTGCAGTTTTCTAAATTAATCCTAGATTATGGGAGTAGGGATTTGGTATCTATAGAATACCTAAAAACATTTTATATATATTGTATGGTGAATGGTGAAATTAATACAATGAAGAGTTGAAAGGTTTTCTCCCGGTTAAGGGTTTCCAGTATAAATCTTTGTGTACTATGTGTATGAGCCATTGCATAATTTCTGTTTTTATTAAGAATCTATATGCATTTCTTTACTTCACAGGTTTAAAAATTACGTCTTTCACAATCTTCACCTTCTTAGATCTCTACCTGCGCACTCTTTCCTCTGTCTCAGCTTTACTGTTGTCATGGATTTCTGCTACAAATTCAACCTACAACACAAATTATCTTTTGACCAGAGTTAGCAATAAAAATGAATTTATTTTTTGTAAGATCTTACTCAAGATCTCTCCTTCAACATTATCCTATTGATCCATTCATATTGGATCAGTACTTCTCCATAAGTACCTCTTCCTGAACTCTCCACCAAGAGTATTCTTCCTCATGTGCATATCATTGCTCTGTACCTCTATCAAAATTATCTATGTACCTTAAAGAACATCAATATTATTTAAATTCCTGTACAACATCCCCGTATGATATTATACTCTGTCTACAACTTTCCATGAGGTGAATGTACCCTCAACCCTCCTTTCTACTACATTGTAATAATCCTTTCAATAATTAATTGAGCAAATAATTTCCTTCTTTTTTCATACTAAAAATGTTTTTTCTCTGATACCAAATTGATGCAAGTCAGATATGAATTCCCTTTTAAATCCAAATCTAACTTGCCAATCCAACAGTTAATCACTAATTCTTCTCGGATTTCTCTAAACCCACAAAGGGGTGTCCTAGGATCACTCTGCTCATTCTCTGATTCAATCGCTAACATGATCGAATGTCCAAATTCCTAAATTCAATACATAGGCACTAAAACCTTTTCCAAGATCTATCCTAAAGGATATTCACTTCCCATCCATGCAATCGAGAGCTATGATCTTAGTTTAATCCTTGTCTGCAAATCAATGATGTAGATCCGTCTTCCCCAGATCCGACGGTCATAATGGATTGCGAAGCGACAACATGCTCACGGTTTAAATTTCCTCCCAATATCCACAATGGAAGTTTCTCGCTGGTAACAGACTCGAAATAGACCGTTGATCCACTAATCGTCAAAGATCGACAGTCCAAAACTATTGTGGAGCTTGAAGATGCACTGTCATTAATTCATCCTCCGATCTCCACAATGATTCCTAACCGTTGATCTGTCTTCATCCTAATCCGACGGTCATGACTTAATTATTCGTTGACTCAACAGTTCTCATCTGCAATCTCTCATATATGGCGACTACTGTTCGNCAATATTTTCTATTTTTAGCAGATTTTGCTATTTTTTGCAGTTTTATAAATTAATCCCGGATTAAGGGATTAGGGATTTGGTATCTACAGAATACCTAAAAACATTTTATATATATTGTATGGTGAATGGTGAAATTAATACAATGATGAGTTGAAAGGTTTTCTCCTGGTTAAGGGTTTCCAGTATAAATCTCTGTGTACTATGTGTATGAGCCATTGCATGATTTCTATTTTTATTAAGAATCTATATGCATTTCTTTACTTCACAGGTTTAAAAATTACATCTGTCACAATCTTCACCTTCTTAGATCTCTACCTGCGCACTCTTTCCTCTATCTCAGCTTTACTGTTGTCATGGATTTCTGCTACAACTTCAACCTACAACACAAATGATCTTTTGACCAGAGTTAGAAATAAAAATGAATTTATTTTTTGTAAGATCTTACTCAATATCTCTCCTTCAACATTGTCCTATTGATCCATTCATATTGGATCAATACTTCTCCATAAGTACCTCTTCCTGAACTCTCCACCAAGAGTATTCTTCCTCATGTGCATATCATTACTCTGTACCTCTATCACAATTATCTATGTACCTTAAAGAACATTAATATTATTTAAATTCCTGTACAACATCCCCGTATGAGATTATACTCTGTCTACAACTTTCCATGAGGTGAATGTACCCTCAACCCTCCTTTCTGCTACATTGTAATAATCCTTTCAATAATTAATTGAGCAAATAATTTCCTTCTTTTTTGATACTAAAAATGTTTCTGCTCTGATACCAAATTGATGAAAGTCAGATATGAATCCCCTTTAAAATCCAAATCTGACTTGCCAATCCAATATTTAAGCACTAATTCTTCTCGGATTGCTCTAAACCCACAAAGGGGTGTCCTAAGATCACTCTGCTCATTCTATGATTCAATCACTAACATGATCGAATGTCCAAATGCCTAAATTCAATACATAGGCACTAAAACCTTTTCCAAGCTCTATCCTGAAGGATATTCATTTCCCATCCATGCAATCGAGAGATATGATCTTAGTTTAATCCTTGTCTGCAAATCAATGATGTAGATCCATCTTCCCCAGATTCGACGGTCATAATGGATTGCGAAGCCACAACATGCTCACGGTTTAAATTTCCTCCTAATATCCACAAAGGAAGTTGCTCGCTGGTAACAGACTCGACATAGACCGTTGATCCACTAATCGTCAAAGACCGACAATCCAACGCTATTGTGGAGCTTGAAGCTACACTGTCATTAATTCATCCTCCGATCTCCACAATGATTCCCGACCGTTGATCTGTCTTCATCCTAATCCGATGGTCACGACTTAATTATTCATTGACTCGACAGTTCTCATCTGCAATCTCTCATATATGGTGACTACTGTTCGTTGATTATTGATCTCCCTTTTCCTCATGATATGATGGTTATCAATCATTGGTGGATGATCTAATGGTTGTTGTGCCTTCCTATGTGATCAATATTCTTTGATGATCACGATTTGTTCTTTCTACAAATCGACGTTTCCTATAGCTTCTTTCTCCACGCCTGCATGTAGCCACATTAACCCCAATCGATTATCCACTTACCAATATACAAGGATCATCGATCCATTGCAATTATTTATGATTACTGGGAACACTTCCTTGATCTAGTCAGATACGAGGTTACATAGAGATCTTTTCCCGAGAAATTTTCTTCTCAAACCTGCAATCAACTCTTGATCCTATGGTTACACATGACTCTAACATACATAGATTCACCAATTATGAGACAAATATTCAACCATACATAATAGATAGAGAAATTCCTTGCAGAAGACGAAAAAAATCTTTCCTTTTGTATTCATTCAAATACACATAATGTATACATAATTACAAAAGGCTTCACAATGCCTTTCCTTTGCCTAGATCAACTCAACAAGCACAATCACCCTCTAGCCTAATTAAACATTCATTTTCCCCCACCCAATGTATGAAGGCTTACAATATTTGTACAAAAGTATTCTACAACCATTTCTTCTTCAGATCCACAATCCACTCAACAATATCCTAAGAATCCTCTAGATCCACAAAATCATCAACAAAATCCTAATTCTAGGACTCACAATCCTATGAGATCTAATATCTCCTAAGATCTCTCAACCCCCATGTTATCATACATTCGAGAACAATTACAATTCAATCCTCAAACACACATTACATTCCAAATTCTTAAAAAGATACATTAAATAATGCTTATGGAACCTAAATGAAAGACCCCTTAGATCTCTGCCAAATGTACAAAATCTGCAAGGCAGGATGCTCCTACATCAATTGACTCCCTCTAAACTTTGGCTCCTTTTGAGCTACTACTTGGTGGGTTCAATTGCCTCACCAATGGTGGAGCCAAATTATCCTCCTTATGATATGGCTCATCAATGCCATATATCTGCATTCCCTTTGCATCCTGCAAAGTATCACAAGACCATACTGGTCTCTTCCTGATTACTACAACGTTTCTGGGTAGGTCCTTCTGTCTCTACTGACTCTTCTTGATGATATGAAGAGTGATCAATTGAACTAGAGGAATCTGTATGATCATCCTTTGGAGCCTTCTTCTCCTCACAATCAATCTCCATATGAGATACTTTGTATCCCACAAAAGTACCATTCTTTCCATAAGGTTCTGACTTCATCCTCTTCTCCTTATTTACATGGATGTATACTATCATGTATACAACTTCTTGTCTGGATAGCCTGCTCCATGTCTGAAAAAAGAGACCATCTAATATGTTGCCTCCTGTAAACATCATTATAGCTCCCTCTCAGAGCTATCACTTGTGACTTACTCGAAACAAGAGAAACAACAAGGGAAAATAAAAGATAAGAAAAATATTCTTATGATAAGAACAATAATAAAAACAATAATAAAAACAATAACGGGAACAATCGTCATAGTAGCTCCTTCTCAGAGCTATCACCCGTGACCTGCCTGAGACAAGAGACAGAATAAAATACAATAACAAGAAATAAGAACAACACTCTTCAACACTCTTCCAATGTTGTGACCAATCATTCCTCCATAGTAACCTGCCCAGAACAAGAAACAAGAACAACAACCTCTCCATGGTAACCTCCATGGAATTCACAAGATAACTTGCTTGGGACAAAGTCAACGACCAAGAACATCTCCTAGAAGAGGTCAATTTAATTTTGTAAATAAGTGCATCATTAGTACATGATGATCATTGTAATAAAAATATTCAAGTGTCACTAAATATTTGATAGCAATAGCAATAATAGAATTCTAAAGAATACTATTCTAGTTACAACGCTTACTTATGCTGCAACAATATAAAATATCAAACCTGATATGAAAACCTGGAGTCTAGTTGCTTGATTCGGATTATTTTGAAAAAGAAATGAAAGTGGATATATAGAAATGAAATATACTAAGATATTGCAATAAAAACAAAGATACAATAATGCACAATTTTTTTATTAATGAGAGAAAGGTTAAAAAACTGTAAAAATAAAGAGTGAATAAACTCACTAGAATGGTGGTAGCTTATCTGTCAAAAGAGATGTGACGGCTATGCTAATTCACAAGAAGATGATGATGTTTACAATGAGGCTCTAGAGGCCTTTTTAGCATAAATAAAATCCAAAACCCTAACCCCAGAAGATGAAACACCAAAAGGTTTGCGGGCCCCGATGGGGATAGTTGGTACGTCAACTTCCCAAGGGCGTAACTTTTTCATACGATCTCCATTTGGGGTGTTCGATACCTCGTTGGAAAGGTATATCAAAGAAGTAAATATTCCATTAGGGTTAAGGAATTCGTTTAACAAACCCCCGCCCCCCCTAAAATTCCAAAACAACATCGTTTAGGTCCTCAAAATGACCTCGAAAGTTTGGGACTCAAAAAACTGTAAAAAACTGCTAAAATGGAAAACTCTATTTTGAGCCATTGGAATAGGTGGGTGGCCATCAATATCCATATGGATCAATGTTTCTTGTCCCATTGGAGTTTTTATATACTATAGGATACATCGTCACTGTTGTCTCCAACTCTTAGGCTTCCTCTGAGTGCACTAGATCTAAAATCCCTTTGGATCTACTGTCCCTGCTTGGATAAATGTCCTTTTGTCAAGTGTACATTTTCTGCAAACAACCTCATATTATATACAATTGCACCATCCAAATTTATCTTCTAATCTGAGACATTACATGAACAACAAGAAAAAGTTATAAATTTGAATCAGAAAGTTCAATGTCTAGGAAAATGTCAACAAGCCTAAAACCTTTTCAATTTTGACGGAAAGTCAATCAGAGAGATGTAGCATGTGCGCTAGGGAAAGGTGAGATGATATATGATGGAATTTGTCCCAACAATATTATAATAATTTCTCAACGAGCTTGACAAGTTTAAGTATGTGCAACGACAAACTGCAATGACAAATATCACGATCTTCCTTCCAGTGGTTAGACTGTTCTGAAGGAAACCTACTTTGATACCATGTTGGATTTTCATTAGTTTTGTTAAAATTATATTTACCATAATTTTTTTATCTTATTTTAACATTCAAAAATAATATACTGAAATATATAAGAAACAAATAAACAAGCACAAGAAGACACAAAGATTTATCCTGGGAAAACCCCAAACTCGGGGGAAAAACCCAAGGAACTTTTCTTAGAGAGAATCTTTCCAATACCACCATGAACAAGATATAATAACAAGAGAAAACCAACAATGAATAAACCTTGATAAAAAATACTTATCTCTTATTCTTGTCAAACCATAGCGAGGGTAGGCAACTGAATAACACCACAAAACCAACACAAGATAGGTGTATCACTAGATAAAGATAACACACCACATAACTGACACAAATGGAAACTAGTAACTATAACTGCAACTGGAACAAAGAAACTGAGCAACAACACACAACCTTAGCACAACTCTTCCAGAGGTACTGCACAAGAGAAACCACCAAGAGCCACCAAGTATATCCTTCCCCAAGTAGGGCGCACTCTCCAAGAGAACCAAAAACTAGAAATAAAAAAACTATTGCAATTGCCCAGTGTGCACTATAGAAGGAGAACTGTGTTTCTGTACAAATGAAATGATCCAACCTTGTATTTATACTAATCGGGGTGCTTTTCTGGCGCCGACTTCTTATTCAGGATCTTCATATTTACTTTGTTATTTCTGTGGGCCGACTTCTCTTCCTGGAAATTATATTTCCACTTTAATTATTTCCTGTGGGCCGACTTCTCTTTTGTGGTATTCTATTTCACTTTATTATTTTCCGGGGTGTTCTTCAACTGTTCAAAGGTCTTCCTTTGACTTATTGGAATTTAGGAGGGAATACCTTCTGCAGCTACCAAAACATCAACAATTTTAACATTTTTTATTTTTATTTTTATTTAGTCATAAGGTGTATATAAGAATACAAGAGGAAATGGTTAAGATTTTGAATGAAGAGAGTTGGGATGATGTTAGACTCAACTATCCAGATTCAAGCTCTACAACAACATTGAAACAAATTTTTGTTGCATTAAAAAGGTATGTTGATTTATTACATTCATATTATTCGTTTGTAGGTTAATTTATTTCTATTTTATTAGTTGTCTATATATAACTATATGTTTGTTTTTTTCATTAAAGATGACAAAGAAGAATGCAGAGGGAGTACCTGAAACCTTCAAAAGTTTTATTCAAAAAACAAAGTTTGAAAGAGAAAGAATGAGACATGTTCGAAACGTTGAACTTGATGACACCCTTGATCATTACATTTGGAATGAGCTCGACACTTTTCAATATAAAGTGAGATTAGGTGTTTGTGAAAAAATTGCAAATATTGTTCCTAAAAAAAATACTACCTAGTTATTGCGGATATCCCTCATGGTTATAATATCCAAAACATTGGATATTATAGTGGGCCTTATACTTACCAAGCTTTCAGTAAAGTGGTTATGGGATTTATGGAAGTTAGAACATAATGATTTTGGAGATTTTTGGGTTTTCATCAAGACACATGACAAGGATTAGTACAATCAAGCTTCAAGGGAAAATAAAAGACAAGGAAACAAATTTTTTGGTAAGATATTGAAAGTGTATGTTTAGCGATTAAGATTAGAAATCAATTTTATTAATTCACAAGTTAATTGAATTTTCACTTATTTATGTTACAGGCACAAGCCTAATATTCAGAGCCAATAGATAACCATTTACATGTGATATTGAGGGTATACATCTCGCAAGCTGGACAAAAGAATGTTCTTATAATTCTAGTATTGTCAATGTAAAGGATGGAGAGAAGCCTAGTATTTTATTGGTTTACAATGTTGTGGTTAGAAATGTAACATACAAGGAAAAATATTTGAAAGGATAGATTGTTAACATTTATCAAAATCCACAAACATTAATTAATTATCTTATAGATACATTTTCAAATGAAGGAGAATGAGTTTTGGATTCGTTTTCGGGTTCAGGTAAGACTTATGATATAGCATTTATGAAGTCATACTTCAATCTTTATTATTTTTAATTTATGTTTTTTTACATTATTTAACTTAATTATTTATTTTGTATTTGGTGATTAGGTACAACACTAGCGTGTTGCTTACAGAAATGAAGAAACTGCATAGCCATTGAAAGTGACCCACTACGTTGCGGTTTTATTCATCAAAGAATTAATGCTATTCTAGATCTTACCGATGAAATGAAAGAAGTTGTCTTGAGGAAATGATATTTTAATGAATCAAAGGTGGAAAAAATGTCAAAGGAACCTCAAGTAGAATTAGGAAGATAGATAAGAAATGATCACTTTGGAGAACTTGCGGATATCAAAGAACCAATGGAAGAGAAAAATGACACAATGGAAACAAAAAATGATGTCCAAGAAGATGATATGATAATGTGTCTGTTGAGAATGAAGAATTTGGGATATATGATATTGTTGATTAGTTTTAAGATGCCCTTGAAAATGATGCTCAATTTTACAAA
Organism: Picea mariana; assembly: GCA_032191745.1. Classification (NCBI taxonomy): domain Eukaryota; kingdom Viridiplantae; phylum Streptophyta; class Pinopsida; order Pinales; family Pinaceae; genus Picea; species Picea mariana. Next base: position 14,279 of record JASDQU010682176.1, on the reverse strand, counting down.
TTTTTGATGAGCTATAACTGTAATGTTTTGACTTTCAGATTTTAAAATAAGAACGAACATGTATCTATTATTGCTTTATGATGAATTTTTTTTATTGTTTTCTTTTTACTTTTGTTTGTATGCGAATCACTATAGTAGGGAAAATTACATTAAATGTTGTCATTTTTTTACTTCAAATGTATACAAATATGGAAAAAATGTTAATTTTTTTTGCTAATTTTTTCACTTTTTTTGTTCAATTATGTCCATAAAAATGCTTTATTTGACATGTTATTTTAAACGGATAGGTTCCAAAATGTATAGGTTTCTTATTATATATGGCTTTAAAATGTATAGTTTTTTTTTCTAAATATTTAAAAATAGTATTATTTAACTACAATTATTTTCTATGTATTGAAGTTGTATAGGTTTCTTATTACATATGGCTTTAAAATATATGTTTTTTTTCTAAATATTTAAAAATAGTGTTATTTAACTACACTTATTTTCTATGTATTGAAGTAGAGGTAAAAAATGTGTTAAAATGATATTTTCCACTATATTTAAAAAGTGTGGAACCATAAATTAATTAAGTAGACAATTATATGAAAAATATTAATTTCAAAAAATTAAATGGTATACAACATTTTTAACATTGAAAGAAGCATGGAAAAATGATTAAAAACATTGTTGAAAAAAAACTGAAAAATTAGAAAATAGTTGAAAAAATAAGCATTTAAAAAAATAATGTGGATACATTATGGATAATAATATTTAAAATATCAAAAAACAACCTAAAAAAGGAGGGGAGGTGTTACCGGTAGTACAAATTTTCAAAACGAGGTAAAAAATGTGACCCCCCAAAAAACGAGAACTCTGTAGAGTTCTCATTAAGTTGGTAACTATGTTTTAGTAACTATGTTTTAATTGCATTATAAATAAAATATCACATTCGAAATTCCTCATATTAACTTTATCACCAACCATATTGAGTTTATTAAGTTTATGTTACCAACCATGTCATATTACGTTTTATTTTGTTTTCCACCTAAGAATTACATATTCACAATTTATATATAGGCCCTTTATGTGACCTTGGCCAAGGAGTGTCAACCAATTTTATGTTGATTGAGTTATACTTGAATAATATGATCTCAATGAAGGAAATAATCAAGATATGGTATCTTGGTGATACCTTGATTGTTTCCTTGGGATATGATGCAGGACAAATCCCTTTAACTTGCAAAAACACCTTGTATGGATGCCCACTTTATTTTACTGCCCAACACCTGAGCATTATGGCTCTGAGCCGATACGACCAAATGCTTAACTCTATGTCAAAATGATGTGAACGGGGTCAACTTTAAACCCCATTAACCCCCTTTATTAAACCTCCTCCTTAACCGAGTTTAATGGTCTCCGGTTAAACTGCTATAGTTAACCGACCACCAGATTAATACCTGCACATCAACACCCACATTTAATTTCTAGCCCAGTTGAAAAACCGTCAAATGACCATTGGAACCACCAGATCACTGGGTGATTGAACCACTGATCCATTAGACCCCATAACTTTTATGCTGCACCTTTTGATGGTTAACCGCGATCTAGTTACACTGACCATCGAGTCACATGGTATCCTTCTTGAACGTTCTCATGCCCTCACTAGTCCAGTTTGGTTTAACTGGCCCACCAGACACCTGAAATACTCTTGACTCCATTCATTTAATTAATTTTTCTTTCGGTTCGATTGATCGATCTCAACTATTGATCTTTCCACTGCACAACGGTTGGACCTCCTTCGTATCATAAAACAATTTCGATCGTTGATCTTTGGTGATCAATGGTCAAATATTCTCCACGATTTTGTTGTGATTCTCTAATCCTTCAATTCGACTCACAATATTCTCTCAAAGTCTGCTCACCATCGTTGGATCCTCACACAATACAATCATCATAAAAACTCATGAAGTTCATAGGAAATTCATCACGATTTATTCTTATCCGATCGAGATCAATTCATTCGCTCTCTCACACAAAGAATTACATTAATCATACACAATCCATAATTAACTAGGGCTCTACTGTCCCACATAGTTGTCTCAGTTGCATCTATAACTCATTGTTATAGGTTTATAAACACACAAAACCCTAATTATGCATTCTACTTGTCAACTTGCATACACAGAAACTCATCAATGCACAAAGAAGTTCACATACACAGTTCATATGCTTAATTATAAAAGTTCTATTGTACAAAATTTAGAAATAACTCATATTCCTCTACTGACCCGATTCACAATGTGGGCACTTTCTTGGTCTTATCTTTGGCTTGATTTCACTTTGTTTGGCCACACTACCCAATCCATGCTCGAAAGATTATATTTATACTTGGAATAAAAAACAACTCCCAACCTAATAAACCCCTAACAATAGCTCTTTGTCTTAACTCATACATATGAGGATCAATAAGATCAAATCATCCATACTTAGGAAAATCCACACTTCCCAGCTAATTACTCTAATAATCAATTTACATGATAATTAGGGAAAACTAATCCCTTCTTCACAACAATCTTATCCTTCTATAATATACTTGCAAACATAGGAATTTACAATTAATTCATTAAGGGAACTCACTCCCTTTGGTAAATTTCAATACCCCCTTAGGTTTGCTAAAAAATGTTTGATTTTGATGGGAGTATGCTCCTGCATTACATTAGGATGTGGTGTCTTGATGATACCTTTATCAAGAGATTAATTAGGTTCCAATTATAGATATTCAAAGACCTCAATGCTACCTTGATAGAAACTCAATGATTTCTTAGTTAATAAAACATTTTTTGATTGTATCTTGATTATACCTCGATTCACCTTGTTAATTACTAGAAGTTTCCTCAGACACATAATTTTGTTGATACAAAAAAAATTATTACATAATGGGTGAGAGACATAGCATATATATAATCTCTCTAGCCTTATCTCAATATGCTATGTGTCCTTGACCAACAACTCAAGGATGATCACTATGAAAAGGATGTGACAAGGCCAACCTATCCCCCAAGAAATACACAACTTCTAGAATAACTTTATTATT
>JASDQU010682175.1:19578-59643 GCA_032191745.1 Picea mariana | reverse complement strand
CCTGATGTCGAACATGGCAGAAACCACTTGATTACCAATCAATGATGTAAACCGTTAACAAGCACGAGGGAGATCACCATTAATGTCAATGATTCCCAAGGTACTCTCGTACATTCCAACGAATGTGAATGGATGAGCTGAAGTCGAACATCCGTGGAATCATCCGATTAGAGGTCAATGATTTAAACCCGTTGTCATACGTGAGGAGGCCTACCATTGAGGCATGCAGGTCCCAAAGTACTAACTGGTTTCTAAGTCTAATTCCTAGATAATGTGTTGAAGTTGACAGGAATAGACTCATCGAAGGAGGGCATTGATGTATCCCCCATCAAAAACATGAAACGGACGCAGAGATATAATTGGTAGATGAAATGAACATGGACTAACATGGGTATTGAGACAAGATATTTGTGATGGCTGAATCTCGAGGTGGATACTTCCCTTGAACACTGAGGCACAACAACAGAAACATGACATGGACCAAAACACGATGATGCAATGGATACTATGAATTTCGTCGGGTGACCCAAAGGAGTAAGAAAATCAAAGGATTTGCTCAGTGCAAAGGTTTAGCGAATTATAATGTGCGCAAAGACAAAGTGTCGTGTTCAAGGGCGACTCTAAGAGTTACCTGGTAATGTTCTCAAAAACTGCTTGGCTTGCTTCTTTCAATTTTTTCCCCCATCCAGATAGACGAGTACCTCTTTTTAATTTAACGAGATCGAGGAGGATAACACATGCTTGATAAAACTCACTTTCGATAAGTTCCTCTTCCTTTGTTTAACGAACTGGAAGAAGTAAGGGTTCGATCCCATATGGGCCTGTCGATGTTTTGTTTAGCGAGTCCAAAGATAGAAAACTCGAAGGTTTTAAATGATTATAGAGTATGGAAAAACACTTAAAAGAGAACTCTCTCAGTTCCTTTTTCGTAAAGTAGTCTGACGAGACTGAAAAAGAGATAAACTATCACTCAACAGATGTTTTCTTCAAATACTTTAACGAGCATGAAGAGAACAAGGTGCTCGACAATATTTTCATCTTTAGAGATTCTGAAAAGAACTTAAAGATGACTCCAGTGTTGTCCTTTTTCGTAATGTTAGTCTCGCGAGGCCAAAAAAGAGATAAATTATCACTCAAAAGACGCCATTTCAAACCGTTTAACGAGTGGAAAAGGAAGCAAGATCACTCGACAATCTTTTCATGTTTAGAGAGTCTAAAAAGAGCTTAAAGGAGACTTGAGGGGGTTCCTTTTTCATGTATCCATACAGGTCCAAAAAAGAGATAAAAGTCTACCCGAATGCATTCTCATGTATTTACGAGCATGAGAAAGAACAAATACTAAGCTTGGTATGCCCCCAGCATAAAATCTAGTGGCTTAACTCCAGAATGATTAGCAAATGCTGGAGACATGCCCTCCAAGCTTCGATTCATTCACCGGCTTTGATGTCGTCACCAATTTCTCTAGTAAAGGAGAAAAAGGAGAAGGGTGGATGAAAAGAAGGTTCAAGAGAGGTGACTGTTTCATGTTTTAATGAGCTTGACACAAGAAAAGAACTATGCTCAGGACCTCTGTTTCATTTTTTAACAAGCTTTCCACAGAGAAGAGAAACTATGCTCGTGGTTTCTTGATCATGGATTCCAAGAGGATAATGCTCTGGAAGGGTACCATGTCAATGGGTAAAACGTGGTCATGGCCTCCAGGAGATCTTCGCTGGATGGAAGAGAATTACTCAGGAAGGACCACATATCGAGGGTTGTGATAGGAGTAACGAGATCAAGCTCCAATAATCCTACTGAAGAAATCACCATGTCCACTACCGGATCTAAATCGTCAGATGTTGAAATCATGGGAGATGATGAAAAATCAACACCGAGAGGGGAGATAGACTATATATCTACCCTAATTTCTTCACGAGGGGGAAGAAAAGAGAACCGGTGATAGTTATTATCCCAAGGTAACTTGTCGATGCGAAACATTTTCGGAATAGATTCATCCGAAGGAAAAGTTGGGGAAATGTAGTCGATCGCAGATGACAAGGAACACAACCGTGATTGCATCGAGGAAACATCAGGCACCAATAGATGTGGGTCATCTGATGAGGGAGAAGCAGATTGGGTAGAAATGTTTGATGTTTCGGCTGGACTAAGTGGCATGATGTCACTTAGTGCATCGAATTCCAAATGACAAGGTATAATCCAAGGGTCATATGATTCCAAAGATTGATAAGCCGGGGTTGAAATCATATCGACGGTGGCAATGTGATGTGTAGTCGGTGGAAGTGGTGTAGGGAAGGTACCCATGAGGCTATAATCTTTCAATAAGCCAACACCAGCGCTTTCATACGTGATCTTGTGGTCTCCCAAGAGAGGAATATTGTTGGTAGCAGGAGCACGAGCATCGGTCGTGCAGAAATCCAACTGATCAACAGTGACAATTTTTCCCTGGTGACGAAATTGTACACATCAAAAGATCGATGAGGCAACGNTGTCTAGGTGGTCGATGCTCCCCTCGATTACAACTTGTTACTTGGAAGAAGTTGTAATCGAGGGGAGCATCGACCACCTAGACATCAACAGTAATGGTTTTTCCACCCAATTGGATGGGCAGAGACTGTAAAAGCCCATGGGGATGAAAATCTCGCCCATCGAAGGCACGTAACATCGTTGGGGATTTGTTGAGTGCTGGTGATTTTAAACCTTTCCAACATGCTAAATACATGACACAAGTTGAGGCTCCCTCATCTAGAATAGTTCAATGGATTTGTTGATTGTGAACAACAACATCAACTTGGAAAGCAAGTTGGTGGGAGAGTCGAGACGCATAATTATCTAGGTTAAACACGATCTAATTGGATGACTCAGGATCAACAACACCAAGAGCGGTCAAGAGTGTTCTACGTTGACTGGGGCAGGGCTGTAGAACTTCTAATGTAGACATAGCACATGGTGCTTGAGCCAAATCTTGAACAATGTTGTAGTTTTGGGCAGCACGTGAACTAGGATTAAAGGTAGCTTTGCGGATAGTGCTCTTAGGAGGGCATAAGATAGAGTCGAACGTGGGTTTCTCAATCTGAAGTGGTCTAGACAGAGGATTAACCGATAGAAGACTAATAGAGGATGATGATGGATCCAGTAAAGTGTTGGAACCGTTAGTGTCTTTTCCTTTGTCAGGGTTACCTGGTGTGTCATAGGTCTTAAAGTGAGTGGTCAAATTAATCCCATTAAACAAATAAATATGTGCACTCGACGAGGCCTCATCATGAAGTTCGCTAGAACTGCCCCCAGGAGAAGGGGTTTGAGCAACCATGGATTGTTGCTGTGGAAAAGGTTGAGTAAGCACAGCGGGTTGTGACTTCCCTTGGAACATTTTGGCCACGTCATTGCGAAGTGGACAATCTCGAGTGTAGCGATCATCACCACAAATGATACACGGGAATTTCAGTTTTCGTTGTGGTTGCTTCTCAGTAGCAGGTGTTTGATTTTTGGGTTGTTCATTATTAATTTTTGATTTATTCTTTGTCTTCTTCTTACCTCCAGATTGTTGTGAAGGGGCAGATTGAACTGCATTCACCTCAGAGATCTAATTTTGGGAGGAGGTAGAGGAGGGTGTAGTTGATTTGGAAAAAGATTGAATTTTGATGGAACCGATAACACCATCCACATGAGATGAGGATGATGGCTTAGAAGGATCGGTATTAGCTTGAGAAGCATTCGGAAGCAAATCATACAAAGTACCATATTGGGAAACAAACAAGTCCAAGAACTGAGCCTGAGCAATGGCTTGTTCCTCTGTGACCGCACCACCCATAGCGACATCACAAGCGATCGGGGGTAATAGTGATTTAGTAAACCATTCTTCCAAGAGCATGTCAGGAATGACTGCCTTGATCATCCTTCATCATCGCCTCCACTCATGAATATGGTCAGAGATGTGCACATAGTTAGTTTGACGAAGGGAGGTCAAGAGTTCAGTACCCGTCTCGTAGTGAATAGGCAATTGAAAGTGCATGAGGAAAGACATGGCAAGGGAATTGAAATCATGAAAAGAAGCACGTGGTAGTTCAATATACCACTTTGTTGCCGAACTGGTAAGCGTTCATTGGAAAAGACGCAAACGTATAGAATCATCCATGAGGGAGTTTGATGAACAACACAAATGGAAAGTCATCACATGGTTGTTCGGATCTTCACCAGGGTTTCCATCAAATTTAAGGATATCAGAAGGAATTTTAGCTGGAATGACTGGCCAAATCGGTGAATGAGAAATAGGATCATTAGTTAACCGAGACAAGTCTGGGAGATCTAGAATCGCAAGGAAAGTTAACTATCGGTTAATGTGTGAATGATACCGGTGTGGCATAGGAACACCAGTAGGACCATAGACTGGATTAGGTGGATAGTTGTAATCAGTAGGTCCTCCTACATATTGTTGTTGCTGGCCAGGATAAGAAGGATTCGACGGTGCATGAGAAACATGGGTATAACCCAGTGGGTTTTGAACATTATAGTCCGGGTGATTTATTTGTCCATGAGGAGGATAAACATTTTGGCCTTGAGAATGGTAAGGGGTAGATCCCAGAGGTGGATACACATGAGGCCCATGAGGAGGATAAGACTGTGGTCCTAGAGAACTCCAGGTGGTATTTTGGATGCTGCCCAGATAAGATTTCCCGTAAGATGTTTCAGGAGGGACAGGATTGGCTACTCCTCCTAGTGGGTTATTATACAAGTGCTCCCCAATGTGGGGTTGGGTAAAAATGCCCCCTGAAGATACTCCCCAGGATTGTTAAGGGTTTCCAACAAAGGAGGGTTTCCCCCCTACTAGTGGTGGATGTATGACCGGGGTTTGACTGGAAAATGGAGGTTTCCCTCCAAGAGGAGCATGAAAAGGGGACTGTCCCCCGGGAGGGGTAGGTCCTCCATGGAAAGGTAGTCCTCTAGGAGGAAACGGTTTGTTGGATTGTGGCTACCCTCCAGCTAGTTGTGTTGGGCCAGTAGGGGACTGCATTCTCGGGTGAGAAGATGTCCCAGCAGGATCGTGTGGAACATGCAGCGTTGTAGAGTAAAAACTTGTAGAAACAGGGGTAGAGATTGAAGTGCTTTGGGGGTGTGTAAAGGTGATGAGTCCAACATTAGGATGGACTTGTGTTGGTGTAGCAGTAGGGTGAATAACTTGATCGACTGGGTGATTCATGGTTTGACCAGATGGTCCTGTTTCACTAGGAGGGTCATGAGGATGAAAGGGTTGTCCAATAGATTCGAAATGTTCATAGAGATCGCGTCCTGATGAAGTCCTCCATACAGAATGAGCAGGTGTGGGATTGGTTTCTACTGCGGTGCTAGGATGAATAGGAGTCCTATACTCGTCACCAAATATTGGTTCTGTGGATCCAATATATGTTTTGGTAAAGATCCTCTCCGGTAATCGCAGGACTTCTTCATCTATGACATTCCCAAGGGAGTCTAAACGAACCAAAAGTGGTTCAAGAGGAGTTACCAACACAGGTGTGGTGGGATTTTCAACCATTTCCAAAGCATCTTCTGGGTTATCTAACGGGGGAGCAATAGCACTTCCGGTGTCAGATGGATTTTCTACCTCTCTATGGTAGTTGTCTTCTAGAGGGTTAGGAGGTAAGGGTTGATAGCCTTCTGGAGGCAACCCTTCCATCCTATGTGATCGGCGAAGACCTTTATCATCTACGGGCTCAATTGTGGAGAATAGCATAGCACACTAAAAATCTAGGGCCAACTAACAAAAAGAAACAGCATGCGCTAAAAAAATCTAGGAATCAACCAAGCAGACAAAAGTTCTCTCGATGACCGTACTAGTTGGTGATGAAATCCAACATCGCATCGAGAAGGGGCTAGGATATGGTGGAACAGTTACAATGGCAACTTGCTTAACGAACTTATGCCTTGGTGCAAGCTTCCATGCAGTAATTGTGGATTTACCCTCCAAGGAGCCCGAGTGAGTTTGACCAATGTTTGTTCCAGGTACAGTGAGACTTCCCTTCACCGTCACCTTGTGTAAGTACCTAAAGATTATGGCAACTAAAGATACCAATTCGCAATGAGTCCCTGGGAGGGTACAGTCGATAGTCTGAATTAGAACATATGGGCAGGATAACAAGTCCGAAATCAAACCTAAAGGATCCCACACATAATCGTGGGTATACCTCCAAGTGACCCCCAATATATGATCTGACCACTACAAACAGTTGAACCACGGAGGGATAATCTCCATAACTCACCCGAATGCGACCTCGTGCGTAACCCCTGTGTGAGAGGAGTATCCCAGAAAAACAATACGACAATTGGATTTGACTCTCCCTAGCTCAGGATGCTAATGTTTGTTTTGAAAACTTTGGAGAGTTGTAATCACAGCCTAATCCAAAGTGCTAACCCTAGTCTACTATTGGTGGAAGATCCTAAAAACAAAAATGTTCTGGATAATTTTTAATTAGCATTCGTTTTATAGCTATTCTTTACTCAAAGGGTGCACGAAAATGAAACTGATGGAATGAGGACTCAATTCCCAAAAAGATGCATGATAGATGATAAGCATTCATTTCTTTTCAATGAACGCCTATTTAAGGGAAAGAGAAGGAGTTGTTTTCACTTTCAAACACTAATATGAAACATCCTCAGTCAATTGGTTCTCAATCGAATCCAATGCAATGCCAAAACAATTTCAAAAACACCTTCTAATATGAAAATCAAGCACTAAAAAGTATCTTTCTCGTTTGTATGTGAATGATGACTAATTCAATGAAAAAATTTCTCCTATCAACTACCTTTTTCAGATCAAGGAGATTCAGACAAGGATGATCAGATTTTGCATACACAACACACACCCTCTTGCTATGATTGAAACAAGAAGCAAACAAAGAACAAAATATAACAAAGAAAAATCAAACAATTCACACAAAAATGAGGTGTTCGAAGAACAATGACCTCAAAAAACCAAGTGAGAAGAGTCATAGACTTCAGATGTCCTTCACTGGAGTTCCGCTCAAACGGATAGGAGAGAAAAAACAACAGATTGATTTCAAGCTCTCAACAGAAAAAACTCAAAAATAATGAAGAAGGGCATAAAATCTGAGCAACAAGGTGTTTACTTCTCAGGAGAAAGCATGTCAAAGGCCAAAGGAAGAATCATTGAATCTCAAAGCAGCTCAGCAAGTGAAAAAACAGGGTTTCGACCTCCAAAAATTTCAATTTTTGAAGAGATTTTGTACAAAAAGGGGCTGGTGCTATGGTGTAAGGGACACCAGGGAATTATAACACTCTTTCCAGCAGATTAAGGGAGCACTAACACTCTGCTAACAAGTCAGGGGAGCGCTGGAGTCCTAAAGCTCAGAAAAAAGTCCAAAAAACCCAAAATTTTAATCAAATTTCGACAGTCAAGCTGAATGTGATGGGGTAATGAGTCAATCAGCAAGTGAAATCAGATATGAAGGGGTGAACAAGGTCTAGAAACAACAAAGGGTAAGACAAGGTCTATGAGGAAGATCAAAACTAAAAGTTTGATTCGATCCCCAGTGGAGTCGCCAATTTTTGTTGAAGGAAAATCCCCCTGCAGACAGGTAGATCTCCTCAAAGAGATAGACTCTTAACTCTAAGACAGAAAGTTTTTATCATGGTCACTATCTTCCTTTTAGATCTAGGTGGACTAGCGTGTGAGGAGGAAGGAGAAAAGAAGTAACTTTTACCGGTGTTTGGCCTTGCACACTCCGATTTGAGCTCCAATCTTTTGCTCCTTGATGAGCCCTGTAGACAAACAAAGTACGACCACTTCCTACTCTATCAAGATTAGTCTGAAATAGGTCTATCTACTAAAGAGACAAATTCATGTGAGATTGAACATGAATTAGAAAGAAACAGGCCAAGCAAATTATATTAATGAGAACAAACATTGCTTACAGCCATAGATGAATTGCAGCAGTTTCGTCAAGTCCCCCTTGTCTACCCCTTGCTCAAAAGATCCACGATCCAAATGATGACAAATTCACTGATTGCTCCCTATGAGATCATAGGTCTATTGCCTCCAAAATATCTCTGTTCTAGCACCACTTATAAGATCATAAGTTTGGTGTGATTCTCCCTTTTCAGTCCTCTTTCACCATGAGAAAGATTGCTTATATAGCCTTGGAGAGGCTTTAACCACTTGATATATCCTTGGGGAAGTTGAGGATTTTCCTCCTTCAGTTGAGGATCTTCCCTAAGATCATGGCTGGACAAGGGATTCGAATCCAAATTCCTTCCAAGAATGAAAGGATCCTTCCCCCATGCATCTCAACAACTTAACTACTGCCCAGAATAGGCAGCGCTCCCTCAAAAGGGCCATCAGAGCGCTATAGCGCTCCCTAGTAGTGTTTAGGAGAGCACCAACACTCCTAAAGGTAGGAGCACTCCTGCAAAAGGGTTGATGCAGTGCTATAATGCTCCCTAATGGCTAATGGGGGGGCGCTAGCACTCCTGAGATAGTTATAGGGGAGCGCTCCCTTCCAAAAACTTAGTTTTTTGAGTGTTTTCAGATGGCAAAAGGTTCATGAGACTAGTTAACCTTTCCTTCTCTTCCAAATCATGTGTTTGACATGTGCCAAGTGTCCTCCTGATTTCATTTACAGGCATGACATAGGCATCATGGCAGTATGCTTCCCTGACACTTGTGACACTTGTGAGCAAAATGCGACACTTGCGACCTTTGTAATGACGACACTTGCGACACTATCAAAGTGAGTATTTTTTATGTGTAACAGATCCTTGACTGCAAGCCTCCTCCCAAAGCTGACCTGCATTCACACATGGATAAATAGAGAGCTACAAACATGCATTTCATATACTAATTGTTGGGTTAGATGTGACAATATCATGAAATAAATACACGATTTGAACACATGATATGGTGGGACGAAAAAAGTATTCCTTTTTGTATTAATCTTCACAAGAGTAAAATTTACAATATGTGGTCAAAACTATTCCTCGAATATGGTCCTAGGCTCCTCTTCAACTATGCTCCAACTACTTCTGTATATGCTTCTCCTCACACAATAGTTGTAAAAGTTGAGGCAAGGGGAATGCTAATTCGGGTAGAGTTTCTTTATTATGATATTCCTTATTTCAAATGGGACCCCTACCCCTTCTTTTATAGGCTAGAAGGAATTAGGTATTTAGTCGAGTGACTGGCCATGCATGGTCAAAAGGTTTACTTAACCTACCCAAAACTATGTGTTTCGTCGACAACTTTCCATTTTTCGTGCTTTTGTAGGTACACACAGGTTGTAGTGGGTCAGCTAGAGTGTACACGTGGGCTGTATTGGGTTAGCTAGAGTGTACATGCAGGTTTTAGTAGAGGAGGGTGTGTTGTGCCTTTAAAAAGGGTGTTTTTAAGAATAATTGTTCAGTACTAGCTTGGAAAAGAAGGAATATGAGATGGCCTGATGCCAGGTAAGCATGTCTGGTGCAAATTAGGGTTATAACAGATGCCCCCTAATGTGTGAGGTCAGAAGAGCATCTGATGGCTGAAATACATTATCAATATTTATTAGCGTATCAAACCAGTGAGTCCAGGGACCAGAATTCGGGAGGTGCCATCAGCAAAATAACAATTGTCTCACCGAGGCGGGCATACCCATGCTTGGAATGAAATAACATCATGGCTACCAATCAAATACACTATAGATCCATGTCATATAACTATATAAAGTGTAGCCGCAAGAAATACACAACGGATCTACATCTTGAAATAAAAAAGATATACATTTATAGTATCCATCTTCAAGAAGCGAATCAGGCATGATGGCTAGAGATGATGCCTTCAAAGCTCGAGCATCAACTTCAAAATCTTCAAAACTCGGGTAGGAGTGTAATATAAGCGTATGAATTCACTACCCAGAGGTCTTCGACGGATTTTCAGGAACGGACTAAAGGATTTTGATGATCAGGTTAAGGGCTTCATGGATTTCGAACAAAGACTTGATTGGACTTTCAGGATGACCGGGCATGAGGGTAAGAGACAATCTGCAGAGGGGCTGACTAAAACTTGGTAACAACTTCCCTTGGACAATAGAATGACATAACAAGAGACTCAGACAACATGATATTTTGACATAAGTTCACGATGCAGGAGGCACCGCAAACTCTCCATATGTTTGGAAGAATAACCAAATGGAGGAGAACACAGCTCTATGTAGCGATAACAAATTCCTAAGGTCATATTAAATCCCAAGGCTTTGACGAAAAAACAGAAGGATGTGCTTTTTCCAATGGCGACTCATTGTGCTACCAATAAAATGAAAATACTTTTCCCTTCCTCTTTTTGGGGTATATTTGAATTTTTTTTGTCTTTTTCAATAATTTTGGAAAGTTTGAAAAAGAATAAAATAATGCTACGTTACAAAGGAGGATCGAGTGTCGCAAACATACTAGTTCCAAATGCATGGAACATAGGTATTCTCAAGGAAAAGGGACATATGCAGGAAAAGGACACTGGGGAAAAATTCCCCAGGTGCCAAAGGTGTCAAGACACAGAGGCAAAGTGCAACAGGGATTGCGTATAAGGAATGCTTCAGATGGTTCATTTGAGAGCAACATGGAGCCGACATTAGGCCAAAGACACAGGTATGAAAACACAGTTAACAAAACACACAATGGTAACGTCCTTTGATGTAATTTTAACGAGCCCATAGAAGGTAAACTCGACGGTTTTTCATATTTAGAGAGTCTGAAAAAACGTAAAAGGAGACTCCGATGGGGTACCTTTTTTGAAGATAGTCTAGTCAGCTCGAAAAAGGGGTAAACTAGCACCGACCAGACGTCTATTCAAAACCATTTTAACAAGTGTGATAAAGACAAGGTCACTCGACAATTTTTTCATTTTTAAGGAGTCTGAAAAATCTTAACTATGGACTCTGTCAGGAATGTTCTTCTGTACCATTTTAACGAGTGTGAAAGAATAAGGTCACTCGGCGATCTTTTTAATTTTAGGGAGTCTAAAAAGAGATTAACTATGGACTCCGTGGGGGTTCCTTTTTCATAAATTTAGTCCCTCGGGCCCAAAAAAGGGTTAAATTTATACTTGAGAATACTCTTCTAGAGATCCAAAGCTCCTAGAGTATACCTTTGTTCGTGCAGTTGACCATTCAGAATGAAAAAGGGGTAAACTACCGCCGGACAGATGTGACTTCAAATTTTAGTTTAACGAGTGTGAAGGTCAACAAGATCGCTCGGCAATATTTTCATGTTTAGAGGGTCTGAGAAGGGCTTAAAAGAAGACCTGTTAAGTTTTGGCAGTCCCGAGGGTGAGGTCAAGAGTGATACGAAATCATGCAAATAAGGCTCAAACTCATAATCAGGGAAAAAATAGTAAGGACTCCCGAGCCTATAGTCATTAGTGACAGCATGGACACCGAAATGCAACCAGAATCTACCTAGGGCATCCATGTTAAGGTAGGATCTACCACTAAATTACAACACTGTTAAAGCAACAATGATGGTTATGTGTCGCAACTAGGTGGGATCGATCCTATGGAAAAGTAGAAAAGACAACAAGATGCAGAAAGTGGAAGTGGAATCCTATCTTAAATGCAACAAGTTGGAAAAAATGGCATTTTACCAAAGGACCTTCAAAACGACCCAAAACTCCAAAAAGTTTCCCAATACCTAAAGAACACTTCTCGTGACAATCCAAAGTAAACTCCTGAACCATACTAAATGATTTTTAGTTTAGAAAAAATGACAAAAGGATCCAAAAAATTGACAAAAAGAGGCCAAAAAGTCTATAAATAGAAGCTGGCGGGTCATTATCTTCCTTTGCTAATTGAAAAATTGACTAAAATCCAAAACTATTTCTTTGTGAAAAGATTTGAGTATGGGATCTTCAGTGGACGAAACGACCATCCACTTGGACCAAGTACTCACTACCCCCTCTTTCATTTTAATTCTTTCTTTATGCATTTAAGTTCATTTTTGGGGGGAGAGTCGACCTTTAAAAGGTCAGCCCTACGTCCACGTGGGCTATCTTATGATAGCCCGAGTGTACATGTGGGTTGCCTTATGACATCCCAAGTGTACACGCTACTGTGAGCACTACAACCTGCGTGGACCTTCCATTTAGTGTAAAAAAAATAAAAAAAAACTTAACCCTCCTGAACTTTGTCTATTTGCAAGATATATGTTCCCTAGAGGGAAAGCAATCATGAGGATATTGATGTGTTGGTCGATGAGGACCCTGATGCTCTTGCTTCACTATTGCAGTGTGGTTTGTTAAATTTTTTCCATTGTCCTTTCATGTGAGCACAACCTAGGCTACTGAACGCCTTGGTGGACTATTGGAATCTCGATGCAGAGGCATTTATGCTAGAGGGTTAGTTGTTGGCTCCAATGAAAGAGGATATATACTTCCTAACTGGCCTCTCGGGGAGAGGGGAACCAGTCAATTTTTGTACCTTTCCTTCCAGGCCTCATAACATATTGGAGTTTATTGTACTCCATTGTGAAGCCGATACTGACAGAACGAGCTCGCAAGTGCCGATAAGAAAGATCTCTAACTTATCACTAAAAGTGATAGTGTTTCTCATTAGGTGGATTACCGGGTCCGTGTCTTTGCATGAGGCTTCCCGTGCACACATGAATTGTGCAGTTCAATGCTTAAATGCACAAATATTTGACTAGAGCACCACCTTACTGGATTGTATGAAGAGGCAATTAACAGAGTGTCGAATGCGGAATCAGAGGAACTTCAGGTTTGGGATGATTCTTTGTTCTTTCTTCTTTGAGAGAGTGCCTAGTTTCATTCCTAGAGAGACTATATGAGGGCACGAGGCCTCTCTCCCCACGTTATGTAGATGGGCGGCGTTGTTTCCGTGACAGGGGGGAGGGAGAACCATTGAGGCCTTTGATGACAAGTTCTTCTCTTGGTGGGCACGACAGATTCTGGTCATAGAGGAATACCCCTATGCCGAGATTGACTTCTCTAGAGATCTTGAGATACCGGTACCTCTCGGAGAGCAGCAAGGAGAGATGGGTAAGTTTGATTCATTTTTTTTTTTTAAATATATGTAATATTTATGTTGTTTTCTATATATATCATTTTTTTTACATACCAGAGTATCTGATAGATATGTGTCTGTTATGTGCAGATGTGGGGCCAGTGCGACCAGCGGACTATGTGAGGAACAGGTGACGTCCTCGACCAGAGGCCACCCCAACTGCATTCGGTGGACCAGCATCAGCAGGAGTACCTTCAGCCGGTGAGGCTGAGATAGTTTTGAGATGAGTAGAGCGAAACTTTACCTCACTTACTCACATAATCCCCATGGTAGAGATCGAGGATCTGCCGCCATCTATGCAGCCTCATGTAGTGGGCACACCACAGATGTGGGTCTGGATTTTTCAGCGTTTGGAAAACGTCATTGACCATTATAATAGGGCCAAAATGCCTCGTCCTTAGTTAGGCTAGACTTTTCACGTGCTGAGGGCACTACTTTTATATTTTTGAGGGAATAAGCCCCATCAGTTGTTACTGGACATATTTTTGAGGCACTTTTGCCCACACATGTACTGTGATATTTTTGATATTATATATGGATTTTTATGTCTTTTTATGTCTTATGGATTACATTTTCATTAAAAATGTATTTGCATGTGAATGTGTGTGTCTTTCTTATATTTGTGCAAGATGCCAATCTAAAATTTGATTAACTAGAGTATCTGCGACTTTATTTAATCTCATAGGAACATGAAAATATGTAATATAATCAAAGCTTTGTTCTAAGAGATGTACCCTAAGGAACAGTCTGTGTAAAGTAGGATCATGAACAAGGTAGACACTATTTAACTGAGACACAACCAATTGAGTGTCTAAAAAGATCTGGAGGTGAGAAAAACCAAGTGACAAAGCGTCACGAAGCAACTCAATAACTGTGCTATATTCAACGACATTTTTTGTGGTGTCACCTAAACATATACCTCCTGAAGATAGCAACTAGCCCTAAGGTGTAAAAATTACCCAAGCTGCAAAGGCAAGCCTCCGAGTGTGTTTTCTAGCACCATCTGTGAATCCAACGAAGACCTCTGATTCACTTGTCATCTGCCACAGTGAAAAAATATAACATAAAAAATGGCATGTCCATAAAACCAAAAGAAACCAAAAAGTAATAGTACAAAGACTATACATATGTTACAAAAAGTTACCCAAGGTGACCTACCTATGAGTAATACTTCTTGAGGTAGAGCCCATTTCTAGTCTTTGCCAAAGCATTTCCCTCAAAATCTACCAGACGATAAGCACCCTTTTTTAGAACCTCTTTTACGATGAAAGGTCCGAACCACATGGGTTTGAACTTTCCTTCTCCTAGGGGGTCCTTATCTTGGTCATAGACCAAGACAAGGTTGCCTTCCGAGAAAATCCAAGGATGAATGAACCGATCATACAGGAACTTGAATTTTTGTTTGTGAACTTCGTTAGCTAAGGCCGCATCACGAAGCTGCTCATTGAGCTTCTCGAGATATAATAAACTCTCTTCAAGCGGTGAAGTGTCTGCAAATAACTATACTCCCAACTTTAAAGATAGGATCTAGCATTCTATGGGAAAGACTGCTTCCATCCCGTAAACGAGTTGAAAAGGTGAGAAACCAGTTATAGTCTTAACATCAAATGCGAATTTGACTTGCTCAAATTGATCGTTCATTGTAGGATGGTCTTAAGAGATTTATTAACAGCTTCCACCTGACCATTCTCTTGAGGGTAGTAGGGTGACGAATGTTCTTTCCTCAACCCAAGTTTTGATTTTAACTTGGTCATCATTGTGTTCTGAAAGTGACTGCCATGGTCAGTGATATTATCTCTCAGGACGTCTAACCGTGCTATAATCTGGTTAAACAAAAAGAGGGCAACAGTCTTGCCATCATCTTTGAACGTTGGCATAGCTTTGACCCACTTAGTGAAGTAGTCTACTAATACTATGATATAACGGTGCCCCCTTGCTGAAGGAGGGCTGCAGGTAGTGTAATCAATCCCTCACTTGGTTAAGGGGCCAACGGTGATGACAAGAAACATGGGAGCGGGGTGTGACCTCATCTTCCATGAGAAGATTTGACACGGGTGGCACTTCTTGACTGAAGCGATACAATCTTTGATTAGTGTTAGCTAGAAGTAACCAACTCGTAAAATCTTCTAGGTTGTTTCCAACCCAGAAAAATGACTACCACATGCTCTAGTATGGAAATTGTTAATCACGATCTTTTCTTCTTCATGAGTGAGGTACCAGTGAATGATGCAATCTACAACTCATCGATATAGAGTATCTTTGAGTATGAGATAGTTCTTGGCCTGATGGTGTATATGACGATGCTCATCATGAGAAACCGATGTGGGGCACTTCAAAGTCTAGAGATAGACAAGTATATCTCCATACTAGGGGTCTGAAGATGCTATCAAAAACATGTCTCCTTTAATAGGCGACTCTTCAGGCATAATATCACCTGACTCGACCGGAAGTTCTGAGATGAATTCCACAAAGACCGGTGACTTTTTGGATTTTGCCGAAACGAAATCTAAGTCAAATTCCTAGAGAAAAACTATCCATCTACTGATCTTTCCACCGATTACCCATTGTTTCAACATGTATTGAAACAGATTCGCAACAGCAATGACGGTGGTCTTGTGAAACAAAATATAATGACAGAACCGTTGGACAACATGAACTGCTGCCAACGCAAGTTTTTCGATATGAAAATAATTGAATTCTAGTCCAACTAGGCCTTGGCTCAGGTAATAAATCACATATTCTTAGAGAAAATCATCCTCCTGAACTAAGACCATGCCGATGGTTGAATCTATTGTAGCCAAGTATAATAAGAAATCTTTGTTATAATTGGGTGGTCGAAGCAAAGGGGCAATTGTGAGGACACGTTTCAACACGTCAAAGGAGCGTTGGACGACATCATCCCAATGAAAAGGAATGTTCTTCTTCAGTAAACGCATAAAGCCCTTTGTGATCTCGACATATTTTGCGATGAAATGCTGCAAAAAGTTTTCCTTTCTCTGTAAACTATGAAGTTGAAGGATTGTACATGGGGGAGGCAACTGAACTATTGCCTCAACCTTGAGAGGATCAACCATGATCCATGTTGTTGAAACTATGAGACCTAGTAGACGGTCTGACGTTATGCAAAAAATTCATTTGTTGAGATTCAAGCGAATCGGAAAGTAGTGACATCGCTCAAAGATAAGTCAAAGGTGTGTGGGATGATCAGTTCTCTTACGAGATCATGATGCTAAATCATCTAGGTAGGCCTCAACGATATGTTTGATATCATGGAAAGAAAAAGACATGGCCCACTAAAAGGTAGCTCCAACGTTTTTAAGACCAAAAGGCATCTTACGATACACGAATGTACCCCATGGACAAATGAATGTTGTTTTGTGTTGGTCTTCAGGTTTGATTTGTATCTAATTATATCCCGAAAAACCATCCATGAAAGAAAAGACCTCGCAACCTACGCATTCATAGACTATCTAGTCAATAAATGGTGTGGGGAAATTATCCTTTGGTTAGGCTTTGTTCAAATCACGGAAGTCCATACATACACGAATCGTACCCTATTTTTTGTTAACTGGCATGGAGTTTGACACCCATTGGGTCAAATGGATCGGGTAGATAAAACCTGCCTTGAGCAGTTTCTCTACTTCAACCTTAATAACTGCTTCTTTATTAGGATTAACCGGATGAAGCTTCTCCCGAACCAGCTTAGTGTCAGGATAAGTTTTTATTTCGTGTTCAACAATTTTTGGATCGATGCCTGTCATTTCCTCGGAAGACCAAGCAAAAATGTCGTGGAATTCCTTAAATAAATCCATGTAGATTTGACTCTCTTCGAGGGAGCAGTCAGCTCTGACGAAAACATTATCCATGATGCCAAGGGTTCTGGAGATGTTTATAGGTATAGTTTCGGCGATGGTTTTCATATTACCCTCAGCATAAACAACATGTGTAGTCAAAGGATTGATAGGACAAGACCTATCTCCAGTCATAGTCAAGGTGAATTCCCCTACTTCAATTTTGCTTAACGCTTGGAAGAAGTAAGATTTGTGATGGAGATCGTACTAGGGTTTGTCTAGACTAGTCATTTATTCAGTGATTTATTCGTCTAAGGGAAAGACTAAGTCTAAAGAATCTGTATCAGTGAGGGAACCATGAGCCCAAATAGGCTCTAGAATCGGATCTAACTCTTGTGCGAGAGTTGAATTGGGGTCGACGGAATCTTCCTGGACTAAAGAGTATGCCACTTCTGTCGTGGACAAAGGCATGGACATACCATGGTGCCTTGTCCCTTCCATCATGGCCGATGGGGAAGGAAGAATCCACATATCATTAAAGTAAGTCATGCAAAATGACAAAACTTGGAAAATCTCAACCTTATGGTGGTTAGATATGAACTTAAAATCACCTTGAGGAGGTGGGTAATCGAAAGTACCCATCAAAGGTGGGCACAAGCCATGCCCTATGTTGACGATGACGGGTTGAGGGATATCAATCATTGGGACCACGGATGACCCCAATGAATGGTTAGGATGGGAGAAAGACAACTGATCAATGTTCATGATCCGACCCTCGTGTGGAAACAACAAGACTTGAAAAACTGTAGGGACTACCACTTTCATAGCATAGGTCCAACTCCTCCCTAACAAGAGATTGTAGTCAAGAGATGCATCGACCACTTCAACCTCGACACACATGGTTTTCCCTCCTAACTGCACGAGAAAATAGGGAATAATGCCATGTGGTTGGAACGAATGACCGTCGAAAGAGGTAAGAAGAGTAGGTGATGGAGACAAAGCGGGTTGGCCAATGGCCTTCCAATACACCAAAGACATTACACATGTTGAGACATCCTCATCAACCACCGTGCGAAAATTGTTCTGAGTGAAATTTTTCGTGGTGTAAGCCACTACTATCTGGAATGCTACGTGGTAAGGGAGACAAGGTTTTAAGTCAGTTGTATCAAGCATGATCGTACCTGAATTACAAGTCTTGGCGAATCCTAAAGAGGATAACAGAGCCTTCCTTTGGGAAGGGCAGCTTTGGAGGACTTCCAAAGCATACATCGCACAAGGGGTTTGAGACAAATCCTCCACCACAAAGTATTTCTGGGCGACCCTTGTGTTTGGGTTGTGAGAAGCTTTCTTAAACACACCTTTTGGGATGCGTTTCATGGTTTCACCCAATGTCTTCTCGATATGGAGAGGAAGAGATGGGTTTCAGCTTCTTTACCTTTCTCAGAGGTACTTGGCATGCTGTAATCATGTGCTCTAGTTGATATATAGGAATCACCTTTCATCATATACACATTCATGGATGTAGGATTGTTTGAAGATAGAGGGGGTCCTTGGCTTCCCCCTTCCATGCTTGTAATGGCTTGAGTTAGATTTTGTCCATGGTGAAATGGTTTTGTTAACACAACAGGTTGTTGCTGTGACAATGAATTTTGGGCCTCTACAAGCCGAGGGCACTGGTGATTCGGGTGGTCTTCCATGCATAGATTACACGGATACTTCAACTTCCTTTTTTTTGGTGTTTCCCCCACCAGCATTATTAGTGGGTTTCTCATCCCCCTTACCCTTCTTAATTTGTTTCTTCTTTCCATCAGGCTACTGGGTGGCCTTCGGATTTACCAATTACACATTTTGTACATCCGACGTTTGGGTAGGGGGAGCAGCTGGAACAGTAATCTGGTTGGCTGCTTTATGATGGATAGACAATTGCTTCAATTGTTTAGTCAGTTGTTCAGTGGCCTTTGTTTGTGCTGAACCAACAATACCATTGACATGTGGTCCATCTCTCTATCTAGTTTTATCAAGTATTGATCATGGCGCATCTGGAAAGATATTGTACAATAGACCAGACTGAGAATAGATTAGCTCAAGCTGTTGAGATTTCATGATTGCATCTTCTTCGGAAAAAAATCTTGATGTTGCGATGTCTTTGGATAACTGTGGGACCAAAGACTTAAGGAACCACTCAAGCAGGAATCATGGTGAGACTGGCACCTTAATCAAACTCTTCCAGCATCTCCATTCTCATATGTGATCAGAGATATGGTCCGCTTTTGTCTGTTCGAAATTGGCCAACAATTCTGTGCCAATGTCGTATCTCACAGGTAATTGGAAATGGTTTAGGAAATCCATTGCCAATTCACCGAAGGAAGAGTATCTTGAGCATTCGAGCTCAATGTACCATTTCGCTACACTCCTAATGAGAGTACGTTGAAACAATCACAATTTTACGGAGTCGTATTTCAACGAATTAGACGAGCACCAAAGGTGAAAAGTAGTTACATGATCTCTTGGATATTCATTAGGCTTGGCTTCAAACTTTGGTATGTTTGAAGGCAACTTCGTTAGCATAGGGGGCCAATGCGTACCGTGACAGATAGGGTCATTCAACAACCTTGTTAAGTCTGGAAAATGCAAGGTTGCCAGGAAAGGTAGTTTGGGTTGTTGGTGATAACCTTCGAAAAAGGGGCCTGGAGTTTGACTGGGACCAGGTTGCCAAGAAAAGTTGGGTTGTTGGCCTGGTTTCTGGTAAAAACCATGGCCATGACCAGCATACGGATTTTTTGTTTGAGGAGACATCATTGGTTGATTCCCGAAATAGGACGTAGATGGTTGGGTGTGCATTAAATTCAAAGGAATTTGGGAAGGGTTGCCCCATGTTGATCCCATAGGCATAGGTACTACACCTTGCCCGACGTTCCATTGGTTGTGAAACAATTTTCCTTCAATTGACATTCCTGACGAGGGAACTGATCGATACTAAGAATTCAATGGTCCTAATGTGGAAGAAGTTTCTGGGTGTGCCCCCTTTGCAAGAATAGTACCCTACATAGGATTAGGTTGTCCGTAACAAGGGTTGCCCCCATTCGGGAAAGTAGTTGACGAGAAAGTGTTGTTACTGAATGCACCGAACAAAGAAAATGGTGTCGAACCTACTGGCATATTATGAGAAGGTTGTCCTTGACTCCCTTCTCCAAATGAACTATGGTGTGCGTTCGGCCCGGCGGATTGCTGGTGGGCATCACTGAGTGAAGGGGATGAAGGAGGTATATGACCTCCTCTGTAAGGGAAAGAATTAAAGGGAGATGAAGTGCCCTCCATGGGTCCTTGTAGAGGAGTGTTAGAATGCCCTACCCCCATACCTAAAGACTGTAAAGTGGAGTACGAAAGTATAGGACTTATACATGAGCTAGGAAACCCATATGAAAACAGAGGGCCTGTCGCACTCTGTGTGAAAGGAGTAGTGGCAGCCACCAAAGACAGGATCAAACCACTGCTCAAGGTAGAGGCGGTTGAGACCATGGTGGCTTAGACTGACGATGGTGGGTTAGGAGGTGGAACACCCCCCGTGGTGACAGTTGTAGTGGGAATAGGAGAATTCCCAGAAGAAGTGGCAACATTTGTTTCCATTGCTACGTGCGACACTGTCTGGCGCTCGTAAGTATAAATCTGTACGATGATGGGTGTCGAACAATCAGTGGTTGGAGTTTTGGGTGAACTGAAATCTTCCATTCCATGGCCTGAAATATTTGGTTCCTCCGGATGTTGGTCGGGCATAGTTTCCTGTGACCCGGTTGCTTCAAAAGACCCTTGTTGGTATAGATTTTGCCTTAGCGGTGGCAGGGGTGGCTCCTGTGTAACCGATGGCAGGCCAAGAAGCCTTCGTGACCGGTAGAGCTCATGATCCTCCACTGTGTAAAAAGATCAAAGACACACTAGGGCTTTCTATTCATTCAAAAACAACACACACTAGAAAAATTCCCTACGAGATAAAACAAGCAATGAATAAACTTATTTGGAAGAATAGTTACAACAACCAACACTAGAGAAACTTATCGGTGCAAGTGCAACTTGAACACAGAAGCACCCTCCGGGTATACTTTGCAAATTGTGGCCTGATGTCTGTCCTAAGTACTGCGGTCTACCCTCGTAGTCACCTATGTAAGTCTCTAAAATAATGGCAACTAGGTTGCCAGCACATGAACAGTCACCAGGCGGGTACACTCAACAGTCGGGTGAACCGCAATGAGCAAGGTATCAATCCTGAAAAATTTCAAGGGTATTGAAAGAAAGTGTTCTGGAAGACAACTGAGGACCTCGAACGGATTCGAGACCCACGAAGCTCCTTGGCAAATCGATGGAATCTCAAAAAAATCCCTCTATATGCGTTCCCCACTATGCTTGGTTCGACTTTGGAAAGGCTATCTCCGCTACCTTTCCACACGCGAGCTCGTGTTTAGCCCCTATGTTAGAGGGGGGTCCCAAACAACTTCCATGATGTTATCACTGAAATTTCATCCACAAATGGTTACAAGAATTCAGCATTGTCAAACAGTTATGAAGACATCCATGGACCTGAATTAACACAAAAGCATTCATAAAGGGTCAAAAACTATACAAATAGTGAAAAAATTGAAGGGTGCTATGAAGACACTGGGCGCACACGCACATGCGCGAAACAGAAATGCACAATTAGTGCACATGCACATGATGTGCGACTGTTGTCGCAAAAAGCTGCACACCTGAGAAACGTTGCATTTATGAGAGTGGTTGGCCTCCCACCCACTTCTGGTTCAGCTTCCAAGTTGATTTGACACTCAAATTTGGATTGGATTCGATTGGGTGGTTGGTCAAAGACCTAGAAATTCCCTAATTAGCCTCTTTACACACTACAAACTAGTTGAACAATAACCCAAAGGAATTTTATAAAAAGGCCATGGATACACTTCATTTTTCAAGGAATTTCATAACAAAGTTATGTTGCCATTATTCTCTTGAGGACTCTTCTATCCTTTCCAAGAGTATACTTGCATCATTTCTTTGGGCAATCCATCTCACCCCTTGAGTGGATTAGCAAAGAATTCTTTCACCATTTTCATTTTTATTTTCAAAGTTGTAAGAAGAGATTATTTGTAGGGGTCCAAGAGCCCTCCCTTGGAGGAAGAAGGGACTCATAGTCCCTTCGCTTCTCGGTGTTTTCTTTCACTAATATCATCCTTATCATTGGTGACATGGGTCTCATTGTTTCTTTTGTCCTTATGTCCCTATGTTTATAAATTTAGTTGTTGTTTTATTTCTTAGTTTAATTCTTAGTTATAGTTTTATATTTCTTTTTCTAACCCTTTTCCTTGCAGCTGTCGTGCTCAGCAAACCCAATTGAGCTTGCAAGCACCTCTATTTTGCTCACTAAGGTGACAAAAGAGGCACAACACACGATACTAGACTTTTAACACTCCCTAGCACAAACTCTTATGTATGTTTTGTAGCCTTGAAGAGTTTCCTCTCCAACCTACATCAAGGCTCTAGCCTAGACTAGTTGATGGACCCTACAAACGTAAAGTCTAGATTTTAATTAATCGTGATTTTTTTATGGCTTGTCTTAAGTCAAAGGTTATGAAAGTGAAACTAGTGATGTTTTGAGAGATGAAAGAAAAGATAAACAGAAATCTAGAAACAAAATAACTTCTTCTTGACACAATTCTTAATCAACTTTTCAAGCTAAAATTTTTTGTAAGATCTTTGAACAATAAATTCAAAATAGGATTTTGCTTGACTACGAGCTACTTGTTTTCCTAAGTAAACAACCAATAACTTATGAAAGAAAAATGTTTCTTGGTTATTAATGCAAACCAACAACTACTTAACCAAACCAAGAAATAAAAGATTTTTTTTTATTTAATACTCGTAAAGCAAAAAGGAAAAATGATGACAAGGAAAGACCAAGAAAACTTCTGGCCTAAGCACAAATCACAAATAATTACTGACAATAACACACAAGCTGATGAAAGCAGACACTCACGCTTGTCTAAAAACCCTTTGAAAGAAAAATTTTGAGGAAAACGTTTTAATGAAAAATAAAGCTATTGTTGTGATCAGACCTAAGTTTTCGACTGCTATGACAAATACCAAGAACCCTGAGAGGTATAACTCTTGACAAGGAAAAGGATGACTGCCTCTACTTAAAACAAAAATTTTCTCAAAAAACATGCTATTGACTGTTCAACAGCCACCGTGTGCACGCGAGTTGTGTAAGGTCAGAGCATGTGTACACGCATGCATACCTTATGTAGGTCATGTGTACCTCTGCAACTCTTCAAAAATGAAAAGACAAGCAATCAAGCACTGGCAGAGACTACTAGTATTGAGAACCAGAATCTCTTGAAGACTCAGAAACTTACTTTGTCAGAAAAGAAAAACAATTCAAGGAAAATTTCATAGAACAAAACCAATCTAAGGTGGTACCTAAGCTACAAACTGAAAAAACAGAGACCATAATGAGATCCAGAAAACCCTTGAGAAGGATCACTTCTGACAGGGGAGAGGATGATTGTCTCTCTAAACAAAAAAAAATCTGAGCTCAGACACGCGACTGACACTTTATTAGCTAGTGTGTGTACGCGAGTTGTGTGAAGCTAGGGCACGTGTACACACATGCAGGCCTTATACAGGCCGCCTGTACCTATGTGACTTCCCAAAAATAAAATGCAACCAAGCAAAGAAAGCAGGGAGTATTGGTATGGAAGACTAGAATCCCTACTAGCTCAGACTCTTGCAGAAACTCAGAAAAAAGGTGGTGAAACCAATTTAAAACTACCAAAAAAGTATCCCCAGAAAACCCGAGAGATCTCCAGTATGGTCGCCAATTTTGTTGTGGGTGGGAAATCCCTCCTATGGACTAGCACTAAGGGTTTAATCATGCATGCAAAAAATGGCCATTTTAAGGACTTTACGTTTTTCCTATTCTGCCAACACAAAACCCCACATTCATGCAATACAAAGGTGCAAACAAGATTAGGTAAATCTACCATAAATCCTTTGTTTTGTGTCGATCCCTTTGCTTTCACTCGCTCCTTGACTACAAGCCTCCTCCCAAATTTGAACTGCATTCACACATGGACAAATAGAGAGTTGCAAACATGCATTTCATATACTAATTGTTGGGTTAGATGTGACAATATCATGACATAAATAAATTATTTGAACACATGATATGGTGGGACGAAAAAAGTATTCCTTTTTGTATTAATATTCACAAGAGTAAACTTTGCAATATGTGGTCGGCACTACTCCTCGAATTTGGTCATGGGCTACTCTTCAACTGTGCTCCAACTACTTCTGTATATGCTTCTCCTCACACAATAGTTGCAAAAGTTGAGGCAAGGGGAATGCTAATTTGGGTAGAGTTTGTTTACTATGATATTCCTTCTTCCAAATGGGACCCCTACCCCTTCTTTTATAGGATAGAAAGAGCTAGGTATTTAGTCGAGTGACTAGACATGCATGATCGAAAGGTTGAGTTAACTTACCAAAAACTTTGTGTTCCGTCGGGAACTTTCCATTTTTTGATCTTTTGTAGGTACACGCGGGTTGTAGTGGGTCAGCTAGAGTGTACACGTGGGATCTAGTGGAGCAGGGTGCATGTGCCTTTAAAAAGGGTGTTTTTAATAAGATTTGTTCAGTACTAGCTTCGTAAAGAAGGAATATGAGATGTCTTGATGCCAGGTAATCATCTCTGGTGCAAATTAGGGTTATAACACTTTCTTATCATATTTTTCATTGGTTGTCCTTGCATCTTGGTCTGAGTGTTTTCTTCTTAGTATCCTTCTTGGCTTGTCTCTTTTTTCTTGTAGTAGGGTCTATATACCAATCTTATATTCATTCCTTTCATTTTCGTTTCTTTTTACCGAAAATACAAAAAAAAAATTCTCATTTTGCATTATGGCATTTTCTCTTTCGATTATCTAGTATTGATCTTGACACATTTGGAAAGATTGCATTTTATTAAAATTGTATAAGTTACATTGAAAGTTGCAAGTGAAGAATACCATCTCTTGAGAATCTAAGATTAGGACTTAACATTATTTTTATATTCATTTCTTTGATATGTTGATTCATAATATCATCAATTTCAAGACCATACCTATTGAGTAAACAAAAGGCATTAAAAGTAATGTTGATTAACTAAAATTGATTAGAAATGATTTTATTTCTCAGGGTAAATAAACAAGCATAAGATATAGGGCCTTGGAATAGGATTTTGTGAGTAAACTTCTCCAAGGATATTAAAATAAACATATGTGTCTGACCAGGGAGTGGTGAAATCCATTGTGTAATTAGTTACGTCAGGAGGCTCTACTCACACCAGAGTGAAGAATGAGGTCTCACGCAATTGGTTGCAAAGATATCCCTCTAATACCTTCCTAGCATCAGAGATATTCCTATGGTTTCGTTCATATATGGGGGTATTGTTATTACCTTTACCTCCGTGAGAGGTGGTGCTTTCAAGATTTTGGGCTTTTCTACCCTTCCCATATGGTGGACCAAACTTATGATTGTTCACATGCGAATTGGTTATATCATGGTGGCTCTAGTTTCTTGACATAGGTAGCCACATAGGTTACTTGTACGGGTTATTCTGCAGGCACTCTGAGTCATATAAGGTTCGAAAAAAACACACCTTTATGGAGGATTACCTCTACGGGGGGACCTGACCAACTACGTTGTTAAGCCCACAAGGGCCCTTACAACTGATGTTGATGCCTCCAATATTTTGAAGGGAGTATTAGGCCCCTCTCGGGAAAGACATACCTACTCTAGTGCGGGAGGCCGCTTTCAGCCACTATATCCTCATTGTGTGCATTGGCACTTTTTGATTTACTTTGGTGTTCTCTCTGATTATTAGTTGGCATTAGGATTTTGTATTGTGTCATGAGTTTTCATTTCTATGGTTAGTGGAGCCCCCATGACTCCCTTAGTTAGTGCTACCGAGCCCATGGTCTTTGTTCATTCCATGGGGATGAATCCCTTTGTATTTACAAGTGGTACACTGAATCATGATACTCATCCAATACCTTGGGCCTCTAATCCTTTTTTTGGTATGCCATAAATGTCTTTAGACTCGTCATCCTTTGTCTCATCGTCTTATGTGAATCCTAGTTTTGGGTCTAGGGGCACGATGCCTACTTATTCTCCCTTTTCATTTTGTGGGATTCATATCCTACAACCAACTCTTATGGAAGGAGGTTGGAATCACATTTCATTTGGACCCAATCCTAGCTTCCCTTTTCCAGTGTCTAGTGCTCAAATGGGTGGTCTTTCTACTTATTACATCTCATCCATATATCCTTCTTCCACTATGAAAGTTCCTATGAATTATTTTCTCATGGAAGACCTCCTTCTCTCCTATCGTGTTTCATCCAAGGGGAGTCATTTTTATAGTATGGGAAACCCCATTCATGGATATCCTTCATCTAGGGGAAACATATATCCTCACCTGAGTAACCCTTGTCATGTCATTTTCTCTTCACAAGCGGCTTCCTCGGTGATTATTCCCTTACAACCCCTTATGAATCAGTTTGGAGGAGGATACCATCTTGTCGGACATGGCCATGGTGTATACCAGAACCCTTCCTGGCCTACAATCTCTCAAAATTAGTCTTTCCCAAGACCTTGGTCTCAGATGTCGCAACCAACTGCTACAAGTCATGCTAGAAACACAAGTCTAGTCACTATGAGTCATATTGGAATTATATCACCAACCTCTTCTATTCATGTTGGAGATAGGTCAACAACCTCTAAAAGTCATGTTGAAGACCAGCAACTAGCCGATGCATGTCATGCTGGAAGCACAAATCTAGTCACAGCTATTCATACTACACATTCATCACCAACCTCTGCTAGTCATGTTGGGAATTCATCACCAACCTATGCAAGTCATGTTGGAGATATTCTACTAGCCTCTGCAATTCACGCTGAGAGTATGTCACCAGCGAATGCAATTCATGTTGTGGGAATTCATACAATTGAGAAGCCTCAACGTATAGCATGTAAGCCCAAGTTCCTTTGTAGGTTTTGCAATGGATATCACCTTAATTGTTTGTGCCTTGCTACTGCGGTGGTATGAGGAGCATGGTCCTTATCTGATGGCCCTTCAGGTTATGAGTCATCTTTGGTTTCCCAACCTTCTTTGGTTGATACATCAGTCATATCGATGCAATCTTCGGCTCACACCACTCCTATTTTGAGGAGTGGTGCATCTCTTGACCTTGTTGTCTCACATCCTATTCAACCAATGGTTGAAGAAGTGATCGTGTCGATGCAATATTCGATCAATCCCACTCTTCTCTTGGGGAGTGACAAGTCCAAGAAAGTGACATTGTTGATGCATTCTTCAGTCAATCCCACTCTTCCTTTTTGGGGTGATGCATATTTTGACCATGTCCTTAACATTTCTAGTTCTATACCTTCTAAATAAGGGAGAATTCCACTCTCTCTGAGTATGCTCCCTCCAATTCCTAGGGTGGTTTCCTTTGACTGGAATGATCTTGTAGATCCTCAGCTTCCTTCTTTGCAAGGATCCTATGCAAAAATTTTATCCTCCTCATCTTGGAAAGATTTGGATTCTCCAAAGCTTGCGTCAACAACTAGTGAGTTGCGAGATTTTGATAGAATTATTGCATGGGAGCCTTAGCCTCCCCTATAATATGTTGCTTAGAACAACATCCCCAAGTCTTGTTTAATATCTTTTTCGACTCTCTAAAAAAGAGAAAATATTGTCATGTGAACTTGTCTCTTTAACACTTGTTAAATGACTTTGAAAAGACATCAATTTGGTGTAAGTTTAACCCTTTTTCATAACAAGTAGACTAATTACGAAAAAAGAACACTCTAGTCAAAATTGGCTAGAAGAGTTCTCATGGGTACTGTTTTATACTTTTTTGGGCCAAGGGCACTAAATTTACAAAAAAGGACATTCTTTGGAGTTAAGTTTTAATTGCATTCCATCCTCCTGCTTGTAGTATTGAGCCTATTTTTGGTTCCCTCTTTAACATTATAAGCCTCTTACCTTGGCAATTTGCATCACTATCCAAGTAGATCCTTGTTTATATCCTTTTCATGTTGACACCCTGTACCCTAAGAAGAAACATTCCCCTAGGTGTCCATGCCTTGCATGCACTTCCTTCCATTGAGAATAGGTATGTTCCACTATTTGGAGCCAGTTTCTTACTCGCGACACTCGTTTCCTCATCTATATCATAACATTTGTTTGTCTATGAAAAAACAAAAAAAAACGGGTGAGAAAATAATATTATCTCATATTGGCAGAAGTAGTATTGTCTTTGAATAGAGCACAAACTTTGAGTCAACTGTAATCCACATTTTTGGTTTAGTATGACCTTAGGAAGCTGAGCTTGTTACTTAGAGTTTACTCTGTCAACAGTTTATTCTTCCAATCCCTATGGAGAGTTTGGTGATGTCTCCTGCATCACGATGTTTCATCATCAAGTCTATGTTTCCTAAGTTATCCATATGTCTCATACTCTTGTTCAAAGGATGTCTATAAGCCTGTGTCATCCATTTCCGAGAACTCTTGACTTTCCATGTCATCCATACCCTCACTGTGTCTCAGAGTTGAATAAAGTTGCAGTCCTACCATGCACCCTAGTCCTATTTTCATTATAGGTAGGTAACCTTGAACCCAACAGTTGACATTTCCTTATTGGTCACTAACTGGGGTCTTTCCCTTGTGTTCAATGATAACAAATCTATTCACACATTGAGATTTATGTAGTGTCTTAGATGCCATTATCCCTATTGGTGTTTTCCTCTCCTTTGTCGATAGTGTTCCTTATTGGATGTTATTTAGAGGGTCTTTTTCATGCACTTCTTTCATCTGGTGCATGGGAACGATGCATAGGGTCGATGGTTCATGAACATCTTATTTTTCTAAGCTCCTAATCATCAAGCTACTACTTTGTACCTCATGTTGAATGATGAGATATGCCTTAATTCTCTCCTTTCAATGGGTCTCCTTCCATCGACTTCAAATCATATATTCTGAAAATGAGAGCTAGAGTCCTATGAGTACCTAGAGGCTTGCAGTCATCAGTGGTAGGTTCTCCCGCCATAGATAGTTGGGAATACATCAATGTCTCCTGATTGATGGATTCTTCAAGTGTTCAACCTAAACACCCCTATTCACACTTGTAAGAATGTACTCGGTGCCTTGATACCTACTTTCATTATCGGTGGGTTATCTCATGTGTGTTAACGGTATACATTAATGGCAAGTAATCAAGCGAAGTCTCATTTTCTTTGACATCAACTCCTCTATTCACATGATGTAGACTTGCACCTTAGATGGATAGTGTAGAAGACCTCCATCTTACAGTAGAAACATTTCTATTATGTTGTTGTCTTTCATTGGACTAGTACCTATACGATTTTAGTGATCATGGGAGATCATATTGTACTCCATTGTATACAGAGATCTTTAGATTGATTTTGAGACTGGTTTATGACTGGGCCTTGTTCATGAGTATGACATCCTATGGCATGTGTCTAATTTGTATTTTCTATTCACGGCCATGAACAACTATTTGGTATATTTCCACATGGATCTGTAGTGTAATTCAAATTGGTATCCATTTGTACAAAGTCATTATGGATTGTAATATTCACATGAGTAACTAACACTTCTAGTTGATTCTATGATGGGTGTTATATATGCACTAAAAACACACTAAAAACCCTCAATTAAATTGTCAACCCGAGGTAAGTAAACTTAGAGTTGTAGAAAAATATATGCCAAACATAGAAGGGTTGGTAGGAGTATAGTCTAACTAAGGAAGGCAAATATCTAAGGCTAATCTACTCAAGCAAAGATATCTAATGAGAAAACCCTACTAAGCAAAATGAAACTAGGTAACCTAAGTACTTTTGGGCCAAGGATTGATGTATAGTTCCTAAGAAAGCAAGTAAAACCCTATGCAAAGCAAACTAGTTCAACAATAAGAAAAAGCAAACTACTAAGCATAAGAAGCAAATGGCAAAAGCAAACTTCTTTAACTTGCCAACCTACATTCAATGAGCAACTACCCTATGAAATAAAATAAATAAGCAAGTAAGCAAAAGCACCTATCTGACCTATTAAAGCAAATAGACAAGTAAGCAACGACACCTAACTAACCTACTAAATCAAAAGACAAGTAAGCAAAGGCACCTAACTAACCTACTAAAGAAAAAGACAAGTAAGCAAAGGCAACTAACTACTGCAAGTAAAACTTCTCATTGAACAACTATCTAGCCTAAGAGGCAAGGGAACTAAATGCCTAATGCAAAACTATTTCCAATGTGTGAAAGGAAATATAAATGCTCAATGCAATGCATGAAAGGAAATCTATTCTATTGAAAGAAAGAAGAACTACCAACTAATGTTGAATCTATAATAAGAAAACTACTATCTAATCTATCAAAGCAAATTCTATCTATCTACAACAACAATACAACTATATTCTAATCTATGAAAGCAAGAAACTATCATGCATTAATCAACAATATAAAGAGACTATTCTAATAAATTCAATTGCATTCTAGGCTAATGAAGCAAGTTCATACTACGCTAAACTCAATAATTAACTATGAATTGAAATTGCAATCTAGGTCTAAGAAAGAAATTGCATGAAGTAAACTAAACTAGTTCTATTTAATAATTCAAATTTGCAAAAAGAGAAAAGCTTATAAACATAAATTAACAATATGACAAGTAATGAAATGGGGAAACTAACCAGCAAATAAAGAATCAAAACTAAGTAGCAATTAAATAAGAAATTTGAAAATAAAAACTAAGACTAACACTACCCATCCATCGAAACCTTGTCAAAGAAAGCATGCATTAAAACTTTGTTTTAAAATTCTGTTTTAAACTCTAACTAATCTATTTCAGCACACACAAATTCTAGTCTATTATTTAATCACACGGGGGTTAGTGGCTTAAGCTTAAGCTTATCTATACTAACTAAGAACTCATTGCATACTAAGAAAACTCCTTCATATTAACCTGCAAAAGGAAACTAACACAATTAAATTATAACAACAATTTATACAATGAGAAAACGAAATGCCAATTCATGTACAGGAAAATAAATAAAAATACATCTACACTATTTAATTCACAAGTAAATACATAGGATGGTTACCCAGACTGTTGGTGGGCCCCCCAGCAGTCATGGTTACTCTTCAAAGGCACACCACGAACTTCAGCACAACGATTTCACCATTAAAACTTAAAAACACAGTTTTAAACAATTTTGGCAAAACGAAAATGGAAAAACAGAGCCAAAATTGTATTTGCCTCTAACACACTAATTCTTCTAATTATTAACAATCTTATGATCATCCTAGC
This sequence comes from Picea mariana, assembly GCA_032191745.1. NCBI lineage: Eukaryota > Viridiplantae > Streptophyta > Pinopsida > Pinales > Pinaceae > Picea > Picea mariana. Next base: position 28,399 of record JASDQU010682175.1, on the reverse strand, counting down.
AGTATTTATAAGATTACATACCAAGTTTTCAACCACAGGAGGGTCGAACCACTTCTTATTTCGGCAAATTACAATAAATGATGCCCTAACTGCCAAAACAGAGCGAGCCAATAATCGCCCTCTTGGACAACTGAATCTAAGTTGTCAGGAGATCAGTAGTTGGAGGGGATAAGCACGAACAAAACCAATGTTTATGATTTTCCCATCATTGGCCACCAATGCCATAACTGCCAAGTCACCCTATGTTTTTGTGTAGGAAGAGGTATTGGACGGAGTGTCGGATCGAGTGCTGGAATGAGTGTTGGAAGGTGTGCCGAATCAAGTGTCGGAACTAGAAATATAGTGCGTTTTTTCCCTATAACACCAACAAAATGTGAATTAGCTCTTGGAAATCATAGAACATGACAAATTATACTCGATAGAATCATTAAACATGAATTATACATACTGAGTGTTGATCATACCGTTTTATCATGAAATTCTTCAAAAAGCTCCTTCAAAAGATGAAAAACACATATATACATTCGGCAAAAGTGTATAATAACTGTCATAGAATTGATCATATTTCAGGCCCAACATTACCCCCAAACCTAAGATTTTGCAAGTCCCACTGTAAACAAAAAGAAATTTCCCTTTATGACTAAACTTGCGAAGGAGGGGGTGGATTAGCTTTAGAAGCTTCTCCCTCTTGCCCGAGAAATTTTGACTTAGGATTTCCATGGTGTTTCAATTGCATCCAGAGACTATTATTTAATATCATCATCCTAACGTTGTAGAGAATTCATCTTGGGTTGTAAGACAACATTATCATGGCGTAAATGATGACTCAGTGTTTCATGCTCTTTAAGTTTGAACTGGAGGGTTTGTAGTTTTTGGAGTCTTTTGATGACATGTAAGGAAGACTTGATATGTATATTATACTTTTGATCCTTTAAACCATGCAAAACAACACTTTTACCTCTACAAAATTAGTGCCAAAAGTGACTTCCCATAAGCGCAACAATTCTGGCCTAGCAAACTTGTGAAAAATAGGTATCAAAATGACACCTATAACTATAAGAAAGTAAAACTTGTGTAAAACCTGAGAGAGGTTTTTTCTTTTGAATATTTCCTTGACAAAAATCTCTCTTGGTTTTCAAAAGTTCACTTTCCGTTGTTAGGAAAACACACCAAGAAAGCATGACTAAAACAGGAAAAACAAAGTGTTTTATTTCCTGAAAAACTAGGGCTCTAAGAGAATTGAATATATCCAAAACCATAACGTATATTTAGAAACTGAGATAGGTTATTGTTTTTTAATATGTCCTTGATAACAACCTCTCTTGATTTTCAAAAATTCCTTCCCTGTTGTTAGGAAAACACAAAAATAAAATATGACTAAAACAAGAAAAGAACATAGTGTTTTATTTTCTGAAAGCATAGGCCTATAAGATGATAGAATATATCCCAAACCATAAATTATATTCAAAAAATGAGAGAGGTTATTGTTTTTTGGTACGTTAGGAACAAAAAACTCCAAAAATGTTTCAAAATTGCTTTCTCATTGGCTCAGAATCCCAACTTGAAGTTGGTTACTCAAAACTTGCAGAAGCGAAGCGTGCTCTTTCAGAGGGATTTTGGAGGCTTTCCCGGAAGAGTTTTGGGCTGAAAGTGGTATGGGTGGAAATTTTATGATGTCTGATACACAATGGAACCATCAAGAACTGCAAATTCCTTCTCCAAACCTCTGAAAAACAGACTTTGAGTCAAGATGTCCAAATGTGCAGAATCCCTCCTATAGTGATTGTATTTGGGGGATTTCTCTCAAACAATAACACTTGTGCATAAAATGAAGGAATTTTTTGTTTCTTGGTCTATTATTGACAAAAACCTATTTCACTTTTGTCAAATTCATCTTCCTTAATTTAGAAATCAATTTTGAAGTAGAACTTTGACCAAGACAATCATTTAAAAACTTATGAAAAGGAATGATGATATGACCATGATGAAGATTTATGACCTTGGATGAGTGGAGGGAGTAGTATTGACACCTAGACATACCAATGACCATTTTACAACCAATAGATGTCAAATTGTATTTTATAATTTTATTTTGAAAATATAACAATTTGATCTAATAATCCTATCAATCACATAAAAGAGTAAATTTGATCACTGGTGACTGACAAAACTGACAAATGCTAAAAAAAGGCTTGGTTTGTATTGGTAGGCATGGTGAATAGGGGAATTTTTATTGCATGTCATTGATTTGTAACAATCCAAACAATTGTTCCTCTTTTCATAAGCTTGTAATACAGATGACAGTAAGTATTTAGCAGTTGTAATCGCTCTGTATTTGTCACAAAGACTAGTTAAGTATAAGCAGTCTTCTATAGCATAAACATAAAAATGCATAGGATCTTATAAAACACACAATGATGTCAGCGGTATATAATTTAGCATACCAATACAAACAACTGCTGATATAATATCCCAAGACATTGTAAAACGACAGTATGACAGAATTTTGATAGAAATCCTACTTCCTTTTCTCATGGGTTTGCTATACAAATGGGCAATGCTTAGAATTTTTAGCTCAGAAAACTACCCCCAAAATGAATATATGGCACGTCCTCATGCCATGAATTAGAAATAGGATTCTTGGTCTTTACTGTTTTTAGAGGGGGGTTAACAATAGACTTCTTGGAATTTTGGTCCAGTAAAGGAATAGCTTGAGCATGAGGGTTTGGGTGGAGTAACAGTCCCTATATCAAGAGTCTTCTCGGAATGCCCCCCAAGATGAGGATTTTAAAATTGGTAAATGAACTCATCCCACATTTTCTCACTTGGGAAGACACCTTCTCAAGACTCTTGAAGAAGTAAAAGGGAAATTTACAATGGCTTATTGAACTGAAAGTGAGCTAATAATCAAAATTGACAGGCTTTAAAGACGGAATATCTACCTTCACATGTAATCAATATAGTGATGACTATGAGAGGGTTGATTAGCTCCTATTTTATCCACTCCTTTGAGTATCCCTTAGCTCCAAAGATGTTATGAAATTCAGTTTTGAAGCCCTGTTATAGCTTGCTCTTGGCAACTGGTGATGTTTAAATCAGTGGTCTCCAACTCTTGGGATCTTTGTGGCTGAGGCAATTGATTCCTCAGAGGCCACGAACATAGTGAATAGGAGTTGCGGTAGGCTACGAGTGTTCCATTTTTGTTTATTTTGCCACCATGCTCACTCATTCCACTTGCATAGAACATGTAATGTCAAACCTACAATGAACAACATGTAACAAAAATGTAATGTCAAACCTACAATGAAAAGCCTGTAACAAAAATAAACCAAAAGAGTGGTTTGTTAAGGACATATATGACAATTTATAGCACACAAGAGTTTACCACTTCAAGATAAAATGACTTCTGATGTAATAACCTGTATCATGAAAACAATACATGAATTTTTACAAAGATTTACTTCTTCTAGGCAATGTTATCATTTGTAAACTCATGAACCCCTCCCCCACACCTAAGTATTGTGACACCCCACAATCAAAAGTATAGGAAACCATTTAGTATCCCCCAATAGCCGAAGATTTATAGTATGTCAAGTGTAAAGATAAAATTTCATAGATTGGTCTGACGAGACGGTTAGAAGATGGCCCCACCTATAGGATATGAGATCCTATATATAGATAAGACGAGATAGGCAAGAGAGTTTCAAGATAGTCTTAGATTTATTTCCCAATGGAAAGTGTATGAGATCCATTAACCTTAGCTTGACCACACATACTTCATGTCAGCTTTGTCTACAAGTAATGTTGTACATCAGGACAACTTTAAATTTATTATTTATTTTTGGCAGATTACCATCCTCACTAGGTAGAACGCCCCGCTTCTAGCAAGCCTGTTCAATACTCCGACAATTTTACCTAGTCATAGCACATGCCAGTACCTGCTGCCAGCAAACATGTTTAGTATCCTGGTCGGTTAGCCTCTTAAACCCTCAGAGACTGGCCCTCCATCCTTTAATATTTTAGTATAAGATTTCTTATGCAAGAAGATGGGGGAACAACTCCGAAAATAGCTTTTTATTTCTTTTTTTTTCAATTGGGATGGTATTTATGTTAGAGGATGAATTTACGTTATATTACTTAGTGATTGTCCCAATGTAAGGGGTACTTGAGTGGACGTGGCCTATCTAAAGATATGATATAATCAATTTATTTAGTGTGTAGTGGATGGTACCATTGAGAAAGAATAGAAAGGTATCTCTAGGATCAACTCACTTTCTTCTTTTGTAATTATTGTGATGCTTCCATGACTAACCGCCAATCAGACCTCCTTATTACTCTTTGATAAAGACACTTTACTCACATACTCAGGTTTCTTGGAAAAATTGTACGAGAGGCCTCTAGGCTTGACGGTTACGGTATCACTTCCTTATATAGTGGTGAATATTTTCAAGAGCAACTTCTTTTTAAAATGCCTTAAGAACAAGGAGATGGAAATCTTTGCAAAAACATGGCTAACTACAACACGTCATTATTCATTTGATACTTAGCAGACAACAGTGTTCAAGTATAGCAATGTTTTGAAGAAAAAATATTCTTTTATATCTCCTTACTATCTACTCCTGGTGAAATAAATACTTACAAAGATATCTAAAATTGTTTGCAAAAACCACACTCTAAAATATAATAAACTAATGATATCAATGAGATCAAGTCATAGGAACGTGTATCTCATAGTTCTCTTATTAAAATAAAATGTAAAATGAGGTTGCATTAGACTTCTAAGCTAAACTGACAACATGCATCTTTTATTTAATATCCTACCCTACCTAAAAATACAGGGAAAAATCTTTATTCAAGTGTAAGAACTCTTCCAATGTAACCATGTGCGAAGCAACATAAGAAACATACTCATATCCATATATGAAAAAGTTACCGCATTGATTACCTGGATATGAAGAACCACCCAACCTACTTGTTTGGGCATCAGAAGGTGTTGAAAAAGAGAATAGTATTGTGGCCTGATGACCTCTTGAAACCAAATTTCAATGTAATCGTGATGTTCATCAACAGTAATTTCTATGCTCTCCTTCATCATTCTATGAATATCCTATTCTTCTTGATGATTGATTTATGAAGTATATAAAGGATCTGCTAAGGTGGATGTTGAGAACTCCTCAATCTTAGGTCTTAATGATTGCTCTCCACTGGATGTAGTCCACAATTTTTCAGCTTCCTTCGCATTTTGGCAAGGAAAAACATTTTTTAGCTCATGGGACCTTGACTCTTCTAATATTTTCAGAGAGGTAGACAAGTTCTTGGATATTGTCAAGATGTGTTCTTCTTCAAAAGAACAAATCACGACTGTTGCTAGGATTTGAGAAAGTTCCCTCAGGATAATGGTTTCTTTTGAATTCATCTTGTCATTTGATAAAACTTGGTTCACACAAAGATCATGTCCACAAGGTTAGGATCTCCTGACGGTGGTAAGAAAACAAAGGTTGTACTATTTGGTTCTACAGAAGGCTCAAGTGGTCTTGCCTCCTGTCCCACTATTACTGATGCTTCAATTTCTTTTTCTATAGTGATCCTTGCATTAGTCTCTTCAGAGACTACTTTAGGTCTTTGAGTTGAACTAGCACTTGTTTTTCGGTATTGGTCCGCGGAGTTTATGAGTGGAATGTTCCTTCCCCAAAAAGGTCGAAAGGAAAAAGGGTCTAATTTAGATTTAATGTATCTACCTTCTAGGTCTATTCATGAAAGTGAACAAAAACAAAAAGAAAAACTACCATTTGGTTTCTAGGACTATTTATGAAAGTAAACAAAAACAAAAAGAAAAACTACCATTGGGTTTGGGGGAGCCTGCAATAGCAAATGCATAGGTTCTTACCTCTCATATTAAAGTTCTCCCGCCACCAATATAATGCTAAGGTCTAAGAATGATCTATTTCCTAACTACTTCTTACCTTGAGACAACTCCCCGGTAATGGCGCCAAAAATGATGGGTGTTATATATTCACTAAAAACCCTCAATTGAATTGTCAACCCGGGGTAAGTAAACCTAGAGTTGTAGAAAAATATATGCCAAAGGTAGAAGGGCTAGTAGGAGTATAGTCTAACTAAGGAAGGCAGCTATCTAAGGCTAATCTACTCAAGCAAAGCTATCTAATGAGCAAACCCTACTAAGCAAAATGAAACTAGGTAACCTGATTATTTTTGGGCCAAGGATCGATGGATAGTTCCTAAGAAATCAAGTAAACCCCTATGTAAAGAAAACTAGTTCAACAATAAGCAAAAGAAAACTACTAAGCATAATAAGAAAATGACAAAAGAAAACTTCTTTAACTTTCCAACCTACATTCAATGAGCAACTACCCTATGAAAGCAAATAAATAAGCAAGTAAGCAAAAGAACCTATCTAACCTATTAAAGAAAATAGACAAGTAAGCAAAGACACCTAACTAACGTACTAAATCAAAAGACAAGTAAGCAAAGGCACCTAACTAACCTACTAAAGAAAAAGACAAGTAAGCAAAGGAAACTAACTACTGCAAGTAAAACTTCTCATTGAACAACTATCTAGCCTAAGAGGCAAGTGAACTAAATGCCTGATGCAAAACTATTTCTAATGCGTGAAAGGAAATCTATTCTATTGAAAGAAAGAAGAACTACCAACTAATGCTTAATCTATAATAAGCAAACTACTATCTAATCTATCAAAGCGAAGTCTATCTATCTACAACAACAATACAACTATATTCTAATCTATGAAAGCAAGAAACTATCATGCATTAATCAACAATATAAAGATACTATTCTAATAAATTCAATTGCATTCTAGGCTAATGAAGCAAGTTCATACTACGCTAAACTCAATAATTAACTATGAATTTCAATTTCAATTTAGGTCTAAGAAAGAAATTGCATGAAGTAAACTAAACTAGTTCTATTTAATAATTAAATTTTGCAAAAAGAGAAATGCTTATAAACAGAAATTAACAATGTTCCAACATATGACAAGTAATGAAATGGAGAAACTAACCAGAAAATGAAGAAAAAAAACTAAGCAGCAATTAAATAAGCAATCTGAAAATAAAAACTAAGACTAACACTACCCATCCATCGAAACCCTGTCAAAGAAAGCATGCATTAAAACTCTGTTTTAATATTCTATTTTAAACTCTAACTAATCTATTTCAGCATACATAAATTCTAGTCTATTATGTAATCACAAGGGGGTTATTGGCTTAAGCTTAAGCTTATCTATACTAACTAAGAACTCGTCGCATACTAACAAAACTTCTTCATATTAACCTCCAAAAGGAAACTAACACAATTAAACTACAACAACAATTTATACAATGAGAAAACGAAATGACAATTCATGCACAGGAAAAAAAATAAAAATACATCTACACTATTTAATTCACAAGTAAATACATAGGATGGTTACCCAGACTGCTGGTGGCACCCCCAGCAATTGTGGTTACTCTTCAAAGGCACACCACGAACTTCAGCACAATGATTTCACCATTAAAACTTAAAAACACAGTTTTAAACAATTCTTGAAAAACGAAAATGGAAAAACATAGCCAAAATCGTATTTTCCTCTAACACACTAATTATTCTACTTCTTAACAATCTTATGATCATCCTAGCAGTATTTATAAGCTTACATACCAAGTGGTCGATCACAGGAGGGTCGAACCACTTCTAATTTCAGCAAATTACAATAAATGATGCCCTAACTACTGAAACAGAGCGAGCCAATAATCACCCTCTTGGACAACTGAATCTAAGTTGTCAGGAGCTGAGTAGCTGGAGGGGATAAGCACAAACAAAACCCACGTTTTCGATTTTCCCATCACTGGCTGCCAATGCCATAACTGCCAAGTCACCCTACATTTTTGTGCCAGAAGAGGTGTTGGACGGAGTGTCGGATCGAGTGCCGGAATGAGTGCTGGAAGGAGTGTCGGATCAAGTGCCAGAACTAGAAATGTAGTTCATTTTTTCCCTGTAACACCAGAAAAATGTGAATTATCTCTTGGAAATCATAGAACATGACGAATTATACTCGATAGAATCATTAAACATGAATTATACATACCGAGTGTTGATCATACCGTTTTATCATGAAATTCTTCAAAAAACTCCTTCAAAAGATGAAAAACACATATATACATTCGGAAAAAGTGTATAATAATTGTCATAGAATTGATCATATTTCAGGCCCAACAGTCTTCATTACTCTACTTCTAGGAATTATAATGTATTTTAGCCATCACAAATACTCCTTTGACCTCACACGTTAGGGGGCATATGTTATAGAAAAGTTTGTCTCACTCCATGCAACTTTCTTGGATGGCCTTTCCATTTCCTTATGAAGATTTGAAGTCCCCTTTTGTACTTTCCAGAGCCAAAAAATCATGTTTTTCCACATATACAAGCCCTACCAATTAGACAACATGGGTATACGCAGGTTGCAAAACTACAGCCCGTGTACATTGGGTTTGGTGCTCAAAATTAAAAATTGTTGTGGCTATCCATGTCATGTCACGAGATCCATGATCCTTGACCTTAAATATACTAGAAATGTTTCGACTCGGCCCTTCAGTTCCACTTGAACGCTATAAATTGAGCCATATCCAGGCCATAGAGGAGAGAATTCAAATTTTGAGAGAAAAGATACTCTGGAGAAATTTCACTTCACATTAAGTTTTCATATGTAACACCCTAGGTTTTGATCCCCATATTAAATAATGTATTTTTTTAATCCATGAAAGGCCAGAGTGCCCAAACAATTGAAAGAGGCTAGTGTGCCTAG
>JASDQU010682175.1:0-15161 GCA_032191745.1 Picea mariana | reverse complement strand
ATTTTAGGGCTGTGAGCTTATCCTGGTCAGTATGTACTGCACACACTCCTTTCAGAAGATATGTGGTGATCAAGTTGTACTCAAAGTATCTAGGTACACTGTCGCGGTTAATCTTACTGCTCAAAGGTGGGATGTAAACCTGAAAAATGCACGGGATCAGCTTGGCGTTTGCAGTATCATCTTTGTTCTTTGTTCTTGTCTTGGTCATGGTTCTAGAAGGTCCTGTGCCACGAGAAGTGGAGAGAGAATCTTTGACTCCTCCTGACGACAATGCTTTCACACTTGCAGACATCCTCTCTGACATGAATCTCTCATCCATTAGGTCAGTCAAAACTTCTTCAACTACTTTCTAGAGTGTTGAGCTCGTTCGACATACAAGCTTGGGTCCACTAGCTCAGGTGTGAAAATGACATCTGAGATTATGATGAATAGTAAGGAAACAAGGCAATGATCGTAGAGTGAAGTAATCTCAAGGTTCGATCTCAAATTCTCACTTAGTAGAAATTATTCTAGGTGCGTGGCGCAATGGACTAAGTAGGGAAAATTAGCAACGATCTGCTTCCAATGGATATGGGGCCTACATTAACTCTGTTCTATTCGTTCTGGTGTTGTTCAATGGTCTAGTGGGAACCCATAATTACTTTTTGGCTCATTCGGGGCAGAAGACGAACAAGTATATCGGTCCAATGACTATATTACTACGCCATGGCGAAGTGCCATCTGTCGATGTTTTGATATCTCGGTGAAGTTCAATTCTTTCGATTTTTCCTTCTGTGAACTTCCTTCTAGAGTCGTTTGTAGCTTTCTGATTTTGGCCCTCTTCTTACTTAGCTTCCTAGAATTTTTCCCAGTGAGCTTAGTCTCGGTCACCCTCTTTCCATTATGAATCTTATCTTCTCTTGACATAGTCACTTCGCGCTGCCTAGGATCTTTCCTTAGATCCAAGGGAAATACTCCTTCATCATATGGGTTAGATATTTTGGTCTTTTGTGGTTCCTCTAATGCTCTTATAGCTTTGACATCTAGGTTCCTGGTGTTTATCAGTGGAGATCTCTTCTCTTGTTCCTCCATCAAGTAGGAAATCCTTCTAGTCATAAATTCCATGAGTTCTTTCTTCTTCTGTTCTAGGGCTTCCTTTTCTTCTTTCCTCTGGATCTTGTCTTTTTAATCCATATCTTCCCAAGCAAAGATGGAAATGGGGAATGGACCTCAATAAATCTAATGACTTTGAACGCTTCCTTCAGATTTGATCATCCTTTCTTTAGATCTGACCTTATTCCTGGCACAAAGCTGCACAGGTCAAGTAAAAAGCTGCGCACTAGGGAAACGGATCTACGCACAGAGATTTCTTTTGCACAATGTTTCTTTTTTCTCAGTTCCCAGCAATCACAGTTTCAGTCCCGGCAACGGAACCATTTTTTGGCACAAGGGCATACCTGGGGTTCAATGCTCAAGAGCGCACCAACAAAACCCTAACTACTGTCCCTTTCGGCAACACCTATGAAGCAGATGAAGTCTCACCCGAGGTAGAGGCAGGGGTGGTTTTAGGACTCAAGTGTCTGAAACCTTAGCTGGGACACCGATCTATGATTATATATATTACAAGGCACTTAGCACAGTTCATTCATCTATATTTAACCCTTATGGTACTTTACAGATGGCACAGAGCATCGCAATGAATACTTAGACTAAAAATGATTTAGTACTTAGCCACAAAACATAGATTAGGTTCAACAGATCGAACATTCATTCTTATATCATAAGCATAGAGCATAACTAGATCTACTTAATCACAACAAGAACTTATCCAAAAGGAAACAACACTTAGGTCAAAGCACATAGCACATTACACAGAGTTACTGTGGTTCACCCCCAACTTGGGGCTATGTCCACAAAGTCTTCTTCTTTATATTATCTTGGTCAAGCAGTTACAACATGGAGCTTCAATGACCCTTACTTCACATAGGATGGAATATTTGCACAGCTCACTAGATCCTTCTTCCTCGCACTCAGCAGAAAACCACAACAACTTGCACTTAGCCTTTCAATCTCCTTACAATCATGCACAGAGCACTTGCAATACACATCCGATCACACAAATCCAGCTACTAGCACTAAGCCTTTAGCTATACATTTGCACTAAGTTGTCCCCCCTACTTACATTGCCTAAGTATCTATTTATAGATTACAAAATGGGCCTAAACTTGGGTAAACCCATGGGACAACATCCCTTTCCCTTTACATCAAACCAAAAAACCCTAAAAGGTACCCAAAAATAGGTCTTACTTGCTTCACATTGCGCTCCGTCTTTGGAAAGTTGTCGTAGTCCCAAAATGGTCAAATATGACCAATTATACTTCAAAACTTGGTCAAGGGCCAACAAGAAGCCTGTGAGAGATTGAGTGTTTACTGGTTTCATAATCCGAGTGACACTTTGGAACTGTCCTTGTGGATTCATAGCCCTGGATCGGGGGTGACATTATTGTTGAGAATTGGAACACCAGTGTCTATGGTTGGGTGGAATGTCTTTGGTATGCAACCAACTATTGATTCATTTTATTAAAGATAAGTTCTTTATATCATGGTTTTATTTACCTATGTATTTATTTTGTTGTGTATTTATTTATCTATGAAATTTGTATCTATAACATGAATGCTTGCTGGTTAATGTTGTGCATGACATATGTCTCATTTATTTATGTTGTAACATGAATATTGATCTATGAATGTGAATACTTCATGCATATTTATTAATTAAAAGTTAGATCAGAGTTTGAAAGAAGTCCAGAAGTGGGCTTCAAGGGGTGTAGCTTGGCCTAGGGGTGGTTGGGTATGTTATAGATTGGTATCAGAGCTTCTGGTTGAAACACTGAACTTGTATGAGCCAGAACTGTTGGACAGGTTATTATGGCTAAGAATGATTATGTCCTTCAAATGTTAAATCTCATGAGAGATAGTGTTGTAGATATCGCAAAAAATCCAGAGCATCGTACAGATAGAGATCCTTTGTAAAGGATCATAGAATTGTGAACGTTCCCTTTTGAATTCAGGAGTAATCACCACCATGGAATCAAGGAGTTATATATCGTTAGATTGGAAGGTAGGTGAACGAGGACCATCAGATAAAGGTGAAACTAGAGGATGGGAGAGATTAAGTCACAACCATCAGATTGATCCTGTCATTCGTTAGCCATTAATCGAATCTGAGTAGGATATGGAAAACTCCAGAACTTCACCGCTTTAGTGATTTTTGGGAGATAGGGTAGAAGCATGAAAAAGTTTGAAGTCGAAAAGTCCCGTCGAATGTCTAATCTAGTAGGAGGCTTGGTTGAAATATCAGTCGTTAGTCAGGGTCCTTCGGCATTGACCACTTCAGGAAGTTTAACTCTAGGAGAATTGAACCCTTTTAGAACTACTATAACCCGGATTCCCAAAGCGTCGAAGTCCAGAAGTCCCATCGACCGTTAGATCAAGGGAAGGAATTCAAAAGTAATGTTCACTGTCATATCTAGCATTGGTGGAAGGATAGTGAAGTTTCTAAACTTCAAAACTTTGGCACTCTGGCAATTATTGGATAATGGGAAAAGCCCCGAAGTGTCGAAACCACAAAGTGTAAAGCCATCATCGTGAAATCACGCAGGCCATCAAATCTGGAACATAGAATGTGGATCGTTCATTTGATTGATGATGCATCATAGACCACATGGAAAGGGTGCCATGTGTGGACACGTGTCACCCAAATTCAGTACCTTTTGGACCCTAACCTGCTCATTTTTTAGTGACACGTGGCACACATGCCATTGGTCCACATCACCATGGGTGACATCAACATGCCATGTCATCTCCAAGAGTATGGCCTCCAAAGGTGTCCAATGTCTCTACCAACAAAAGTGTTGAATATTGAAGTCACAAATTCATGCAGACCGTCGATTTAATATCCCTTCGGTACCTTTCCCAATTGTTACATCCAGCAGTGGAAGAATGGCACAAGTACTTCAACAAATATCACTCGGTAGGGAGTTGAGAAACTTGGGAGTTGTAATTTCTTGGAGTCCCGGAGCACTGAAGTCCTAAAATAAATAAGGATCATCTATCCCAACCCTTGATTAAGTCATGGTCATTGGATCAACAGTGGAAGGATAGATTAAGTACATTAGCGAGTATCACTTCGGGGGAGTTGAGCAACTTGGGAGCTGTAATGTTTCGGATTCCCGGAGTGTTGAAGTCCCAAATTGATTAACTTTATCCATCTCAATGTCTAATTTAGTGATCGTTGATCTCGTTGAAGCCTCCAGATGGGGTGGAATCATCTAGTCAACAGGAGATCAAATCTCAACCGTCCAATCTGCTAGTAGAGTTATTGGAAGGGCTTCAGCGAAGATTAACTTTGGGAGAAATCAGAGATTGAAAAGGGAGAATAGCCGAAGGATTTATTCTGAGGGACTTGGTCCCAGTGTTGGTCTCATGATAAGGAAAAGGGGTCAATTAAAGGCGCGGATGGCCTAGAAGTGACCAAGCCCCCAGACAATGTGTACGAACAAGATCTTGTGTATAAGAATACAGAGGAATGAGATAAATAGCGAATAAGAATGTGGATTCTACCCATGGTCACATGGAAAGTGGTTTGAAGGAAGTGCCTGTGTAGAATTAAAATTATGTACCATCTAAAGGATAACATGGAAGTGTTATAATATGGAGAATGATAATATATTCTTCATAAATTGAGAAGAAAAAGGACCTGTAGCATTGTTTGGAAAAGAAAAATTAATATGAATAATTCTAACAAAATGGTGTCTTGCACATTTTGTAGAATTAGGGTGGGTGTAAACATATCAATTCAAAATTCATATTAAATAAATGGAAGAAGGAGAGGGAGATTCCATCCATGATAAAGAGGCCAAAGGTTAGAATATCAATGTTGGTAATGCAGAGGCAAAATCCAACGAAATTCACGCCATAAGTAAGCAATAAACATTGATAGAGACTGTAAGAAGACTGAAAATAGAAGTGTAGAGCTACATAGAAGAAAATGAGAGACTGGTAAGAGAACAAAATGAGATAAATTCTCAATTGATGCAAATCTTAAATCAGATGCAGATGAAAACAAAGAATGGATCAAACTCAAAATAAGAGGAAGAGGGAAGATGTCATGAAAGAAGAGATGAGCGCATAAGAACTAGTTATTCAATAAGTGATAGAAGAACTCATAGACATCACTCACCTCCCTACTCAGCAAGGAAACTTTATGCATCTAAAGATTCCCTGAGTAGTCCAGAGGTGTCTCCTCTTAGGAACCAAAGAAGAATACATGAATTGGAAAGTGTGCAAGGAGATATGAGGAAGCTTAAGCCACCATCCTTTGATGGTGAAAGACAAAGGGAAGATGATGTTGAGGCATGGTTTCATGGACTTAGAAGGTATTTTAAATTGCATAACTACTCCTCAAACCTGGAATCCATAATTTCCACATACCATTTACATGGGAAAGTTGTTATGTGGCGGTATCAGTTGAAGCAATTTGAGCACAATAATGAGAATAGGAACACTTGGAAGCAGTTCAAGAAATATTTTCAAAAGGAGTACCTTTCATAGCACTTCTATGACAAGAAGATGCAGGATTTCTTTGAATTTAGTCTAGGAAGCATGACTATGGAAGAGTATGAAAATAAGTTTATGGGGTTGCTAAAGTATGTGGGGTTTATAAAATATGAGAAGGTGAAAGTACAGAGGTTCTTAATTGGATTTCCCTCCTTTTATAAAGAGAAGATCCAATATGATGAAACCAATACTTTGGTTGAGACCATCAAGAAGTATAAGTACATGTATGAGCAAGGCAAGGGCAAAGAATCCATGCAGAAATATTGGAAGGATAAGAAGGAGAAATATGATCAGAGGAGGAAGGGATTCAAACCTTCTTCCAATAGAAATAGCCCTAGCAAAAATCATCAAGACCAGTATGCTAAGGATGAATCCAAGAGAGAAGACTCCTTGGGAAAAAGGGAAAGACCACCAATAAAGTGTTGGGGATGCAAAGAAGATCACTTGTGCAAGGATTTCCCTCATAGAAAGGACAAAGTGAAGACCATGCACAATATACAAGAGGCTACAATAGTAGAAGACATGGAAAGAATTTATGCAGCCTTAGATAATCAACAAGCATAGTACAAATCCAATATGATCGAGGTGGAATGTAAGATCGTTAATTATCATATTTATATTTTAATTTATTCAGGAGCAAGTCATTGTTTCGTTGATCCTAAAATAATGGATAGATTATGTTTGGAGAAAAGTAAGCTTGAAAAAACAAGTTTGGTTCTTCTAGCCACTGGAATCAAAAGGAGAATCCATGGTATGGTCAGAGGTTGTTCCATAATTCTTAATGGTGTGAATACTAATGTTGATCTAAATATTAACCATTGGGATATTATGATATTCTAATTGGAATGGATTGGTTGGACAATTATCATGCTATCCTAGATTTTCATAACAAGACATTTACATTTCTTGATGAAGGAAAACAGAGCAGTGTGAAAGGAGTTCCAAGACCCATATCTATAAGGGATATTTCAGCCTTACAGCTGAAGAGATGTTTCAAAAAAGGATTTCAATTGAATGCAGCCCATGTGGAGGAGCCAAAAAAGACAAAGGGGCCAAGCCTTGATGAATTTTTGGCACTACAAGAATTTGAAGATGTATTCCAAGAAATACCGGGGTTTCCACCAAAGAGGGAGATAGATTTCTCTATTGATTTAGTTCTAGGAGTTGCTCCGGTATCAAAAACACCTTACAAAATTAGTACACCAGAATTAAAAGAATTACAAATGCAGTTGGAAGAATTTTTGAAGAAAAGGTACATATGTCCAAGTGTTTCACCTTGGGGAGCACTAGTTCTTTTTGTCAAAAAGAAGGATGGAACTTTGAGGCTGTGTATTGACTTTCAACAGCTAAATAAATCCACTATAAAGAACAAGTACCCTCTACTCAGAATTGATGTCCTCTTTGATCCGCTAAGAGGGGAAAATATATTTTCAAAGATAGACTTGAGATCGGGATACTCTCAGGTAAGAATCAAGGAAGAAGACATCTATAAGACATCCTTTAGAACCAGGTATGGGAATTATGAATTTGTAGTGGTGCCATTTGGACTATCCAATGCACCAGTTTTCTATATGTGCTTAATGAATGGCATATTCCAAAATTACTTGGATAAGTTTGTCATAGTATTCATGGATGACATACTTGTCTATTCTAAGTCATAGGAAGAGAATGAACATCACCTAAGATTGGTATTGCAAGTGTTGAGGGAACATCAGTTGTATGCCAATCTTAGTAAGTGTTCTTGTTACCAAGAAAAGATCCATTACTTGAGGCACATTGTTTCGGAACAAGGTATAGCAGTAGATCCAAAGAATATTTAATCCATTAGAGGATGGCCAACCCCCAGGAATGTTTCAAAAGTCATATATTTTATGGGATTGGTTGATTACTACAGAATATTTATAGTATGATTCTCTAAAATTACTCATCCCATCACTTCTTTGAAAAAAAAGGGAATTAAATTTGAATGGACATCTGAATGTGAAGAGGACTTTAATATGTTGAAAGAATTACTTACTAGTGCACCTATTTTAAAGATGGTTTACCCAAATGAATTTTTTGTGGTATGTACAGATGCATGCAAGGAAGGAATTGGTGGACTCCTCACTCAAAATGGACATGTCATTAGTTATGAGTCTAGAAAGCTTAAAGAACGTGAGAAGAACTATGCCACACATGAATTGGAACTTTCTGCCATTGTTCACGCATTGAATATGTGGAGGCATTATCTCATGGGGAAGATATTTGAATTAAGAACAAACCACAATAATCTGAAATATAATTTTGAACAACCAACTTTGAATGCCAGGAAAATGAGATGGATGGAATTTTTAAGTGAATACGATTTTGACATAAAGCATATCAAAGGAAAATAAAATAAAGTTGTTGATTCACTTAGTAGAAGAGTGCATCTCATGCATGCTACAGATGTTAGTATGCATCAATCATATTTAAAGAGCATAATTTTAGATGTTTTTGTCACAGATCAAAATTAGCTACAAAAGAAAGATTACAACAAGAAAAGGTACAACAAAAAATTAAACAATATGAGATGAAGGAAGATGGATAACTTATGCATAAAAATATAATTTATGTTCCTAGTTTCGGAGAACTTAGGAATTTGGTATTAAAATAAATGCATAATGTTGAATATGTCAGACATCTCGGTTACCAGAAAAAAATTGCAGTAATAAGAAGCTAATTATTTTGGCCGAGAATGAAAGAGATGTTGTTGATTACATTGCTAGATGTATGGAATGTCAGAGAGTGAAGGTTGAGCATAGGAACCCAATGGATTTGCTACAACCATTACCAATTCCAAAGAAGAAGTGGGAAGTGGTAACCATTGATTTTATAACTAAATTTCCGAGGACAACAAGAAAACAATGATTCAATCATGGTAGTGGTTGATAAATTCACGAAGGATGCTCATTTTGTTCCTGTAAAAATAACCCATACAACAACTAATATGCATAACTTTACATGAGGGAGATCACTAGGTTGCATGGGATACCTAAAACAATTGTCTCAAACAAAGATACAAAGTTTACTTCAAATTTCTGGAGGGGATTGTTTAAAGGATTTGGTACAAATATGAACTTTAGCACAACATACCATCCACAGTCATATGGGAAGACAAAGAGCATCAATCGATTAATTGAAAACCTTTTGAGAATGTATGTGATGGATAAGCCATATAACTGGGAAGATTACTTGCTCTTGGTTGAGTTTGCCTATAATAATGGGTATCAAGCTTCATTGAAAATGAGCCCATTTGAAGCATTGTATGGTAGTAAATGCAATACTCCAGTGATTTGGGACAACCCAACAGGCAGAGTGGTACTTGGGCTAGAATTGCTCAAGGATATGGAAGACCATATCGTTAGAATTAAGCAGAATTTAAAGGCATCTCAAGATAGAAAAAAAACTTATCCAGATAAGAATAGAACAACTAGATAATTTAAGGTGGGGAAGCATGTTCTTTTAAAATTGAATCCCAAGAAGAGATATGTGAAGTTGGGTAGTTGTATAAAGATAGCAACTAGATTATGTGTTCTATTTGAGATACTGGACATAATAGGGCCATTTCCATACATGCTTGCATTTTTTTCTTCCATGGATGTTCATAATGTATTTCATGTCTCTTTGCTAAAAACCTATGTACATGATCCTAACCATGGTATTGATCGGCATCTGATTTAGGTAGAGGCAGAAGGAGACTTTCAATTCTATCCAATGCGAATATTGGACAGAAAAGTCAAAATTCTATGGAAATGAGTTATAGAGCTGGTAAAAGTCTAGTGGACCTACTATGGTCCTGAAGATGCTACTTGGGAGCATGTATATGCCATGTGGGCATAGTACCCACAAATTTTTGAATAAATTTTGAAATTTTGTTTATGTTTTGTATATGCACTGAGGACAATGCCAAAATAAGGGGGAGGGGATGTAACACCCCGAGTTTTGAGCCCCATATTAAATAATGTATTTTTTTAATACATGAAAGGCTAGAGTGCCCAAACAATTAAAAGAGGCTAGTGTGCTTAGGAAATGTAGTGTTTGGTCATTATTAATAATAAATACATCACCGACTGCTAGACGGACAAGGATAAGAGTTATAGGGGGATATGATTCCACAAGAGAGGGGGCTTGAGGGTCTAAGTATTTATTTTATATTTTATTTACCCATTTTTGTTTTAATGGAGAATAACAATTACATGAGCTTCTTAGGGGGAAAGTCAAGTGGTTCCTTAATTCCAAGAATTACATAAACCCATATTTGGTCTATTGTGGGGGTTGCTTCTTCTTCACTCATTCACTCATTCATTGTTCACTATTCATTTTTCATTGTTCACAACTTTCACATTTTTTTCTCTCCATTCACTCTTTCACCCAATCATCTTTCCTCATTTGCGTTTGGCTTGGGAAGGGAAAATTAATTGTTGAAGAGGAGCCATGGTTTTGTTGGTTGTAGAGATTGTTGGTGTATTCTAGCCATGAATTAAGGCTTGCATGTATGATATTCTTTGGCCTGTGTTCATATTTTCTCATAGCTACAAATACTAAGAGTCCCAACATGGATATTCTTGATCAGATGCACTGGATCCCTAGAAGGAGATGGACAACATGAGGGACTGTGTGGCAGAGAAGGGGGTCCATTCTCTTAGGTTGTGTTGGTTGGGTAGAAGAGAGTTGATGTACTTTGAACTTTTGTGGGTGCTGAGAAGCATGTGAGAGATTAAGTGACGACTGTTTTGGGAATACGAGTGACACTCTAGAACCATCCTTGTGGATTCATATCCCTGGCTCAAGGGTGACATTGTTGCTGAGACTTGGAACAACATTGCCTATGGTTGGGTGGAACGTCCTTGATCTACAGCTAGTTGGTGATTCGTTTTATCAGAGATAATTTCTTCCTTTCATGGTTTTATTTACCTATGTATTTATTCTGTTGTGTATTTCTTTATCTATGAAATTTGTATCTATAATATGAAAGCTTGTTGGTTATTGTTGTGCATGACATATGTCTCCTTTATTTATGTTGTATAATGAATATTTATCTATGCATGTGAATACTTCATGCATCTTTATTAATTAAAGTTAAATTAAAAGTCAAAAGAAGTCCAGAAGTGGGCATTAAGTGGCGTAGCCCGGACTGAGGGTGGCTAGGTATGTTACAATCCCTTTATCCTTAAAAGTCTGAACACATTGTTCATCCCCCAAGCTCTTCCTTCTTTATTGGAGAACCTCATTGTCTCCTTTATATGAGATTTCCTTTGGTGGAGGATTGAAGTGGTGGAGGCCGAACTAGAAGGGACTTAGTTTCTCAGTTCTGAGATGTACCGACACAGAATTTTGTCACATATACACTTATGCTGATTATTTTAATAGAAATACTATTTTCTTGTCCAATTGATATCTTTGAAATATTTGAATTATTATTCCATGGGCATATTATCATGTATATTAATAAATTATGTTATCTTGTATGCTAACATTATATATTATCACCATATTCTTGCGTATATTGGTTGTTGAGGACAAATTGTAGGTATAAAGCTTTGAGTTGCGTGATCAACAGTGGTCTTCATCGAACATCCGGATGAGGTAGGCTCTTGACCTTGTCTTTTTAGCATTTCATTTATATAGCATACTTGGGATTAGAGTTGATTTCTGCAGTCATTTTGTCTCTTGTGGTTTACCCCATGCCATAGATAGATTTTCCTTGTAACAATTATGTACTTACAGTTACTAGGAGGATGTTAAGATCTATTTTTAATATAGGAAACTCAAAACCAAAACATTGATATGTTTCATATAAGCTACATGCAACGAGATACATGGAAGCTATAAGAAACTTGCAACTAGATCATTGATGAGCTATAGGGAAGCTATAGGAAACTCACGACCAAACTATTGATAAGCTAGGAGAAAACTAAAGACAACTCACAGAGCCCTAATGCTGTAGAAGGTACTACCACTAGGCTTCAATATAGCTAGAAGCGCGTCCGATTTTGAGGTTATGTGACCAAACGATGAAAATACAACCAAGTGGTAAGAACCATGAAACAAAATCAGGATTTGTAAAGAGAGAATCCTGGAAACTTAGAGTATGTATGTGGCATGCAACTATGATCCACTTTGGATGTCACATGGTTTCAAATAAAGACAATCATGATCTGTATTTTATGTTTAAAGTTAGTTGATAGTTAGTCATGGGTCAATGAACTAGAAACTGTCTGTACTAAAATGTAAAAAATGACAAATATGATTTGTTGGTAACTAGTAAGACAGCTTGAGAACTATAAATTCTCAAGAATGTATAATTACATTTGTCTTAGTATAGAATGTAGGGGTGGCTATAAAAGTTTTACCACCTACCCTTGTAAGATAATGAACAGAATGCATTGCAACTCTATTTTTCTATATTCGATTGTTGCTTCATTAAAACTTGTTCGATATTGGTTCATGCTTCCATATTTATGTGTCTTTGAACTAGATTTGTAGCTATTGCATTTCTTTACTAGTGTTATTTATGAGGAGACAGGGCCCACCTCCAATACTATAGGTGTTGTATTGTAGCTAGGTTTGTATAATTTCATTGTTAATAGTCTTTGCTTGAAATTTTATGCATTTTTCAATACAGTGGATTGATCCTTTTATGTTTGATAGAACACTCTTGTTTCCTTTCAAAATGAATTGTCATTCAAACATTTGCTTGAAGAAGTTTTTCTTTCCAATAGATTAATCTCATGTGGTGAACATCCTTCCTTTGAAAAAATTTGAATTAGTATTTTCAGCAACAAATTATTTGTGTGTGATTTAAAAATTCTTGGTATTCTCAAAATAGTGTTATCATAGAAAGAGAGATTTATTTATTTTGTATAGTAAATATTCCCGGTTCCTTCAAACATATCATAATTTTGTAGTTCATATTTATTTCTTAAGCTTGGATTTGTAAAAGTTCATACTTAAAATAAAATATTTTGAATGAATATTCTTGACGCATTAATTGAAATTTTTTTCCCAGAGTAATAATAGTGATCATCTTCTCTAGGTTTAGGTTTCCATTTCTAGCAATAAGTTTGATTACCTTTCCTGTGAGTGATTGATCAATTTCATTTCTTGTACTTAGTTAAATTTGTTAGTATATTTAGACACTTAGGATTTAGTTAATATCTACTTGGTCTAATGCGTTTTTAGGTAAAAAGTGTATTTCTTAGTTTGTTTCTTTAACATGCATTAGTATGCATTTACAGTTAGGAAATCTGACAGTCATGATATGTTCCTGGCATAGAGTGATCCAACGGTTCATATTTTCCTCGATATTAACAGATCAATTGATCTGTGGCTTAGCACCTGATTGGTCCATGATCTCTATTTAAGGAGCATGGAGGGTTATTTTTTGATGATTGATTGTGAGAAACTCTCTTGTAAAAGCTCTCCATAATATTTTTTCTTTTGCATTAATAAATTTCTCCAAGTGGTCACGTTGGATGGGGCCATGTATGTTTCCCTGTAGGGGTTTTACCACATCAAAACATAGGTCTATTGATCTTTGATATGGTTGTGTGAGTGGCTACTGTAGGTGTTCATCCTCTGTTGGAATACCTGTTTTGTCAAACATGGTATCAAATCATGTTTGAAGACCTTCTCCCAATGTAGATCAAGATCTTGAAGTTGAGTTTCATGATCTCTAGTTTCTACCATTTTCATACATTTATAGGCTGAGAGGACTATTCCATTACATCCAGAGCACTCGTTTAAGTTAGGATTTATTTTTGTTTAATTCAAAAATGTTTCTTTTTTCCCAAGGTATGACCATTTAAGTCAAATACGGAGGTATAAATCCTGAATACGCTCTTTTTTTTTTTGTAGAGTATTATTTCAATTTTCTGTTTTTTGTTTCTGGGTTGCTACTCCTTTGGATATGTGTATTCTCTTTTCCCCGTTCCCTATGTGATCTCGAAAAATCATAAACAGATAAGAAAGGGTGCATTTTCCGAGTAAGCTAACTGAGATCTAAACCTTGTTGTCATCAAGAATAAAAAAAGCATTCCTCTATGAAAAGAGTTTTTTATGAGCACACTCTCTAAGGCCATCTTCAACAACAACAAAAATAGTAGCAATCTTCCTTCTAAAAAATACAATATGTTTTGTTAGCTCACTTGGTTAAAAGTTGTCTTATTAAGTAACAGGTCTTGAGTTCAAATCTCTTTTTTGTTACTTTTGTAAAAAATGTTCATCCATCCATTATAAAGTGTATTTCACTTCAAGTATAAAATTAAATCACTATAAGTAAAATTGATATTTTATTTTAAAGTTATTTATTTTGCATGCAACTTTCTTTTATAAAGTAATTTCATTGTAAAAGTGATCCTTGCTTCTTTTTATAAAAGCGGGTCACTTCATGAAGAAACTTATTTCTAAAAGTGAGGTTATTTGGAGGGGTATAACCATGTGGACCAACTTGTACTTAACACGTGGCTATGGGGTTATTGTTTATGTTTTTTCTTTCAAAATGGCATAACTTTAACATCTGAAGTCTGTTTTCATTGCTATTTTACTGCCTAATTTTTCAAGATATTTCCATCCAAATCATCATTTTTTTCTTTAAAATCCATATTATTTGCATATTTAATATGGATTCTTCCAATGATATTTTTCTTACCAACACCAGCTACTTCCAATGGAAATCCCATATGGAAGATTTATTAAGAAGTAAAGTTACCAAATTACGTTGGGAAAGGAAAAAGAACCCATTGATGATGAAAATAAATTCAAATGGGCTAATGGGAATGACAAAGCATGTGTATTGATCAGAATTTCCATCTCTCCTTATTTTAGGTTTCAACTTCAATAAATTCATGACCCCGATGAAGCTTGGGAAAATATTGAATCTATGTTTGGTAAACACAATATTATTCGATCACATCAGTTAGAAAATCAAATTTTGACTTTAAGTCCAAATTATTTTTCTTGCATTGAAGACTATCTATCTAAGTTTAAAACACTTAGAATTTTAGGTGAAGAGTGGAACATAAAGTTGGAGGAAGAGTGTTGCATCTACATTATTATTTCTAATCTAGGTAGTGCATATTTTGTGTTTGTATATACATTTTATTCCATGAGAGAGTCTCTAGGGAAAGCTTATCAAAAACCCACTTTTTATCACTGAAATTTCGTCCGCACAGGGTGACAAGAATTCAGCGTCATCAGCACAGAAAAACAGTCATTCATGGCACAAGGATTAGTTCCATAGCACAGCAAAAGAGCCAAAACTATACAAAAATGGCTAAAAAATTGAAAAGCGCATTACACCCACTGAGAACGCGCGCATGCGTACAACATCATCGTATATCGGGCGCATAAGCGCGGCTGTGGGGTGCAAACCCGCGCGCCTGCCAAACGACGCATTTATGAAACTGGTCGGCCTCCCAACCACTATTGGATCAGCTCCCAAGTCGATTTGACATCAAATCCGAGCTCAATCTGCGTGGGGAGGCTGGTCAAAGACCTAATGGTGCCCTAAAGGGCCTCTTTTCACATTCAAAAGGGGTTGC
>JASDQU010682174.1:75254-89336 GCA_032191745.1 Picea mariana | reverse complement strand
TTCAGAAAATTTAAATATTTCACAGAGAAATAGAGTGGAAAATACATCAAATTACTTATATCATATCAAGGAGGTGAGTATGAATCCAAATAATTTTCATCATATTGCACGCAACATGGGATCATGGACCATTTACCACAAGATACACTCCACAACAGAATGGAGTAGTTGAAAGGAAGAATAGAAAAATAATGGATATGGCCAGAAACATGCTGAAGACTAAGAATTTATCAAATGAATATTGGAGTGAAGCAGTGTCATGCTTAGTGTATATTTTGAATTTTTCACCAACTAGCAGTTTGGAACAAGTCCCTCAAGAAGCATGGAGTGGTATGAAATCAAGTGTTTCTCATTTTAAATATTTTAGTTGTGTGTCTTATGCACATGTTCTTGAAGAGTTGAAGAAAAATCTTGATGATAGAAGTGAAAAATGCATATTTGTTGGATATAGTGAGGAATCTAAAGCATACGTATTGTATAATCCTATTACCAAGAAATTCATAGTAAGGAGAGATGTGAAATTCCAAGAAGATAAATCTTGGGATAACTAAACAAGTGAAATGATTCTAGCTCAAGTTCCTACTATAAATGAATATAAATAAGTGGAAGCTACATGAAAACAAGCTTCTCTACTAATACTTACAAGATTGCAAGTACAAGGAGAAGGAGAAAAAACATAGCATGGTTCATCTTCTTCTTCTAGCAATGATTCAGATCCCACTATAGAAAATTTGAGGAACCAAAAAACAAGAAGCTCGAGAGAAATTTATAAGCATAATGATGACATGGATCAACAAGCACACTTTGCTATATTATCCTATCAACCACTATACTTTGAAGAAGCAATCAAAGAAGAAAAATGGGTTGATGTAATGAATGAAGAAATTGAAGCCATTGAAAGAAACGACACATGTGATATTGTGGATATCCCTACAGATAAAACCAACATTAGAATTAAATGGGTGTATAAGACAAAATTCAATGAGAAAGGAAATGTAGAAAAGAAAAAGGAAATACTTGTAGCAAAAGGGTTTTCTCAACAACCTAGTATTGACTATGGAGAAACATTTTCTCCATTAGCACATTTGGATATTGTCAGAGAATTTTCGGCAGTTGCGACTTAAAAAAAATGGCCAGTCTACCAAATGGATGTTAAATCGGCCTTTCTAAATGGCATTTTATAGGAAGAAATTTATGTGGATCAACCACTAGGATTTTAGATTAAAGGTAAACAGTACAAGGTGTACATATTGAAGAAAGCATTGTACAGTTTGAAGAAAACTCCAAGAGCTTGGTAGAGTTGCATTGATTCCTATTTTCTCAACAATGGGTTCAACAGGATCATTAATGAACCACACTTTACACCAAAAGAGATAAGAAAAGGTAATATTTTGACACTTTGTCTCTATGTTGATGACACGATTTATACATGAAATTTGTTGTTGAATGAACTCAAAGGAGGCATGAAAAGTGAATTTGAGATGACTGATCTCGATCTTATAAAATATTTTATGGGAATTGAAGTCGAGCAATATGAAAAGAGAATTTTTAGTCGTCATTGAAAATATGCCACATATATTTTGAAAAGGTTCAAAATGAAAAAATACAAGCCAAAAAATACACCAATTGCAATAGGTACAAAATTAAGTAAGCAAGATGAAGGAACATCAATTGATTATATTTTGTATAAGAGGATTGTAGGCAGCCTCATGTACCTTACAAATACCATGACATTTATTATGTACATGCAGTGAGCTTAATTTTGATATTTATGGAATATCCTAAAATCTCTCGTTGGAAATTTGGAAAAATAATTCTGAGGTATATTGCAGGTATAACAGATTATGGAATTTGGTATTCCAATTTAGAATATGATTCACTTATTGGATATACAAATATTTATTTTGCAGGTAGCGTTGATGATAGGAGAATTACTTCTAGATATGCATTTTTGTTGGTTATGAGTTTAATTTCAAGGGCTACAAAGAAACATCCCATCGTCACAATTTCCTAAATAGAAGAAGAGCATGAGGCAGGAAATTCAACAACTTATCATGTAGTGTGGTTGAGAAGGGTCCTTAGTCATCTTGCACATGACGAGAAGGAGCCAACTCCTATATTTTGTGACAACAACTCAACAATTGCATTATCAAAGAATCATGTGTTTCACTGCAAGAGTAAACATATTGACACTCGCTATCATTTCATTCGCGAGCTTGTCAATGATGGTAGCATCATGCTACATTTTTTTGCTTCGAAATAACAATTATCATATATCTTCACCAAATCATTGGGAAGAAATACTTTTGAATTTTAGAGACAACACTTAGGCATTGTTTGTGCTAATTTTTGTAATATTCGAAATTAAGGGGGAGTGTTGAATGATGCAATTTATCCCTCATTACTTGTTTGACTAAAAAAGATAGATGGATGGGAATATTAATTGCATAGATAAGATAGGTGAAGTTGCATTTATTAGGTAGGTGAAGGATGGAGAATTCTAGAGAAATATCTTATCTCATGTATTTTGATTTTAGTTTTCTATGAGAATTTAAAGGAGAGCTCAAGAGATTCATTGTTGTGTGTGTTCATACTCTATTTTGTTTTTTCTCTCCTCTACTTGAACATGAATAAGAGAATAAAAGAAAATCTTGAACATAGAAGTACAAGAGATGAGAAAAATGGTAAGTTTTGGTTATCATTGATGAGGTTTAGTATGAAATTTGTAAAATCAGTAAATATCCCTTTAGCTTTCCATTATAAAGTTTCTTAAAGCTTATGTTCTTGTAGTAAGGAAGAAAAGGATTATATGTCTCATGTACAATAATAATAAGTTTATCTAAATTTTATTAGATAAACTTTATTATAATAATAATAAAGTTTATCTAATAATGCCCCCTCCTCCCACCCTCTATAGAGAGAGGGTGGGAGCGGGGGACATTATTAGATAAACTTTATTATTATAATAAAGTTTATCTAATAATGCGCCCCCCCTCCCACCCTCTATAATAAAATTTATCTAATAATGCCTCCCCCTCCCACCCTCGGGGCGAGCATTATTAGATAAACTTTATTACCATTGGTCCTCGAAATATAATTCATGGAAAAAACAACATGTCATTTAAACATATAATATTTATGATATATGACTGTATTTGAGGATTTGATTCGATGAATCAATTAGGCATGAAATATCTATTATATACCATAATGGATTGAGAAACATGGAATCTATTCACACTAGAATGAGTAATGGAGAAAGCTACATGACTTGAATTATAACTAAAACCATAGGAACTATCTTGTGTTTCTCATTCCAATTAAATGAACTAGGAATTCACTTTAATCATACCCAATAATTGGAGTTTTTAATTGAGTAGATCATGGATTTATACACTCACAATAAGTCCCAAATAATTTAGTAAACATGTGTAAGAAAAATACTGTGCTAACCAAGTTGTACCCAATATTATGATTTTTTAATTAAGTATATCAAGTATTTATACACTCACAATAAGTCCTAAATACTCTAGAACACATGTGTAAGATAAATTTAGTATACTAACCAAGTTGATTTATTCTTTGAATCAAAAGAGAATAATTTGTTGTTAGGATAAAAACATTTTCCTTCTTCCTCATGGTGAATGAAGTCCTTAGACAGTGAATGTGTTGAATATAATATAGAATATTAGTATTCAAATACACCTTCTTTTTTCTAACTCGTCCCAATAAGATTGCACCATGTATTATCTTACAACTTAGGAGGTTATTCTCATGAATGAAAGCCATAGTCCAAGTTTGAAAATGGATGAGTTTCTTAGATAAAGATATGGAATGGAAAGTGACACTAGACAATAATGCCTTTTATATTCACTATTTTTTGAAGAAGTCTTTTACACAATTTTCACAATGATTATTTGGACGAAGAATTTGATATCCAATAATCAATTTAATTTCACGTCCATGAGCATCAATGCCAGTTAACATTCCCAGTGGGATACACAAAGGATGGTACATATATCTAGAAACAAATGTTGGTACATATATTTACACGGAAAAAGTGATTCAAGTAGAGGAAACAAAGGCTATATTGAAGGTAATGTCTATTCAATTATTTTCTTAAACCATTATAATGGATAAACTTATTTCTAACATCTAGAGAGTGACTATCATTACCTTGCAATTTAATGAATACAAAATTAAGCTTCTTTCTAACATCTCGAGAGTGACTATCATTACCTTGCAATTTAATGAATACAAAATTAATGCATCTACCTAGTAACCCATAATTATTATTACTACTACAAATATCCAAATATTTAAATTCTTTAAGTCCAACTTTGAAGAGTTGACAAGATTACCATGCGTGGAATAACTTACTAAGAGTCCATGCCCAAGCCCCACCCATGAACTAATCACTACTAAAAGTCAAATAAAATAATAAAATCTTTTGAATTACATTTCACATTGTACCTAAAATCCCTGTACAATATAACATAGAAGATCTTTCACTTATTCAATTAAACCTTCTTTTTCTAACTCGTCATAATTAGATTGCACCATGTATTATCTTAGAACTTAGGAGGTTATTCTCATGAATGAAATCCATAGTCCAGGTTTGAAAATGGATGAGGTTTTTAGATAAAGATATCGAAAGAAAAGTGACACTAGACAATAATGCCTTTTATATTCAATGTTTTTTGAAGAATTCTTTTACACAATTTTCACAATCATTATTTAGATAGAGAATTTGATATCCAATAATCAATTTAATTTCATCTAAACATTTAAATTCCAAAGAAGCTTATAAGACAATGTCCATGAGCATCAATGCCAGTTAGCATTCCCAGTGGGATACACAAAGGTTGGTACATATATCTAGAAGCAAATGTTTTTACATACGGAAAAAGTGATTCAAGTAGAGGAAACAAAGGCTATATTGAAGGTGATGTCCATCCAAATATTTTCTTAAACCATTATAATGGATAAACTTCTTTCTAATATCTAGAGAGTGACTCTCATTACCTTTCAATTTAATGAATACAAAATTAAACTTATTTCTAACATCTAGAGAGTGACTATCATTACCTTACAATTTAAATGAATACAAAATTAATGCATCTACCTAGTAACCCCTAATTATTATTACTACTACAAATATCTAAATATTTAAATTCTTTAAGTCCAACTTTGAAGAATTAACAAAATTACAATTCATAGAATAACTTACTAAGAGTCCATGCCCAAGCCCCACCCATTGAATAACTTAGTAAGATTCCATGCCCAAGCCCCACCCATGAACTAATTACTACTAAAAGTCAAATAAAATAATAAAATATTTTGAATTACATTTCACATTGTATCTAAAATCCCTTTACAATCTAACATTGAAGATCTTTCACTTATTCAAATATACCTTCTTTTTTCTAACTCGTCCCAATTAGATTGCACCATGTATTATCTTAGAACTTAGGAGGTTATTCTCACGAATGAAAGCCATAGTCCAGGTTTTAAAATGGATGGGTTTCGTAGATAAAGATATGGAAACGAAAGTGACCCTAGAGAATAATGCCTTTTACATTCACTATTTTTTTTGAAGAAGTCTTTTACATAATTTTCACAATGATTATTTAGACGGAGAATTTGATATCCAATAATCAATTTAATTTCACCTGAACATTTAAAGTCCAAGGAAGCCTTTAAGAGAACGTCCATGAGCATCAATGCCATATATTATTCCAAGTGAGATACACAAAGGTTGGTACATATATCTAGAAGCAATTTTTAGTACATATATTTATACGGAAAAAGTGATTCAAGTAGAAGAAACAAAGACTATATTGAAGGTGATGTCTATCCAATAATATTATTAAACCATTATAATGGATAAAAAAAATTCTAACATCTAGAGAGTGATTATCATTACCTTGCAATTTAATAAATACAAAAATAATGGTTCTATCAAGTAACTCATAATTATTATTACTACTACAAATATCCAAATATTTAAATTCTTTAAGTCCAACTTTGAAGAGTTGACAAGATTACAATGCATGGAATAACTTACTAAGAGTCCATGCCCAAGCCTCACCCATGAACTAATTACTACTAGATAAAGATATGGAAAGGAAAGTGACACTAGACAATAATGCCTTTTATATTCATTGTTTTTTGAAGAAGTCTTTTACATAATTTTCACAATGATTATTTAGATGGAGAATTTGATATCCAATAATCAATTTAATTTCATCTAAACATTTAAATTCCGAGGAAGCCTATAAGAGAACATCCATGAGCATCAATGTCAGGTAGCATTCCCAGTGGGATACACAAAGGTTGGTACATATATCTAGAAGCAAATGTTGGTACATATATCTACACATAAAAAGTTATTCAAGTAGAGCAAACAAAGACTATATTGAAGGTGATGTTCATCCAATTATTTTCTTAAACCATTATATTGGATAAACGTCTTTCTAACATCTAGAGAGTGACTATCATTACCTTGCAATTTAATGAATAAAAAATTAATACATCTACCTCGTAACCCATAATTATTATTGCTATTAAAAATATCCAAATATTTAAATTCTTTAAGTCCAACTTTGAAGAGATGACAAGATTGCAATGCATGGAATAACTTACTAAGAATCCATGCCCAAGCCCCACCCGTGAACTAATTACTACTAAAAGTCAAATAGAATAATAAAATCTTTTGAATTACATTTCACATTGTACCTAAAATCCCTTTACAATCTAACATAGAAGATCTTTCACTTATTAGTCCATGCCTTTCTGGTTGAGGGACTCTTTATTAAACGATTTTTGGTCCTTCTATTAGTTATGCACCGAAACCAAGGCAACATGAACCATCTTAACCAAAGTTTGGAGAGTTTTATACAATTTCCAAAATTCAAATTTGATTTTTAATCTAAGTTTTAGGTTCGACCTCTTATTTGGCCTCTTCGCGAGGTGAGGGAGAAAATAACTTAGTTTATGAGTCTATGTTTGTGTACTCATTTTTCCGAAACAAAGTAATACTAGAAATTAATATAACATTACTTCTTAACATTTAATGTTGATAGCCCATAGTGCGTGCATTTATTTTACTATGTAAGTTCCAACCATGTGTTGCACAACCATGATGCCAACCATGCAGCCATGCCATGTGTTGTAAAACGGACATGCTACACTTCAACTGGAGAGCGTGGTAAGATACACTTCAACTGGAGAGCATGGTAAGCTACACTTCGAAAGTTTGTTGTTGCAGGAATAGGTCCTATTGGTTGCATTCATTATCAACTATCCAGTTACGGGAGTGTTGCATTCCTTATCAGTTGTTCAGCGGTGGGATTGTTGATGGCGAATGCATTGCTGCAAAAAAAACAAATCATGAAACAACAACAACTTCTTCTGTAGCTACTTATGTTTATACTAATAGTTATGATGTGGCCATCAAAGTCGTACAAAACTACCAACAATTAGGTGAGCATTCATTTTCATTTTAATTAGTTGCTTGAAATTTGAAGTGCATTATGTGATCAACATACCAGTGACCATAAAAATACCAGTGACCATAAAAATAATGATATTGTTGGTGCAGAGACTATATCAACTTGGTGGTCGAAATTTTGTTGTTGCGGTAATAGGTCCTCTTGGTTGCATTCGTTATGAGTTGTCCAGTGGCAGGACTATTGATGGCTAATGCATTGTTGCAACAATTCAAATTCTTGTTAGCATAGTTATGATGTGGTCGTCGAAGTCATGCAAAACTACCAACAATTCGGTGAGCATTCATTTTCATTTTCATTGGTTGCTTGAAATTTGAAATGCATTATGTGATCAACAAACCAGTGACCGTGAAAATATTGATATTACAGGAATGATTAATGCTAACACTGCTTTGCAGGCATGATTAATGTTAACATTGCTTTGCAGGCATGATTAATGTTAACACTGCTTGCTGTGGAATCGGTGGAAGATTCAAGGGAAGAATTACATGCATACCACATGCGCCTTATTGTGGGGAAGATAGACACAAGTATCTATTCTTCGATGCATATCTACCAAAATTACTTTATATTTTCCATTATTTTCTTTGCTCCATTGAAACTCACTACTCAAAACTAAAAATAAAAGTGTTGTCTTCTGTTGTGTTGTGCAGAGTCTCCTTGGTGAAAATAATTCTCTTTACTTTTACCAGTTGGTATGTATTGTTCTGCATCTAGATTAATATACATTGGAAGCCACCACTGTGTCAACAAAACCATAAACGACGTTTATACAACCCCTGCATGGCGTACTATCATTCAATGATCCAGAATCTTTCTTTAGGTGATTCATTTACCAAGGTCACTGCTCTTGGAGAGAGGGTTGGGGTCATTTGAAGAGCAAAAATTCATACCAAGCATTATGATAATTATTCCCGCGAGCTCAATCATGGCCTTTGTTTTAAGTGCGCATATTCTCCTTCTAGACTGCCCACATCCTCATTATGACAAAAAAACCCTAATTTTTTATGATTTTAGGTTCGAAACTTTCATTGTTGAGCTGGCTTATTTTACTTGACTTGATCTGAGCACAACTAAACTGCTATTTTGATTCCTCGTTGCTTTGCAATCATGTGATCTGGTTCCCTTATTCCTCAACGCTGGCATCTCTGGGTTGCGTTGTTATTCTGTCAGTAGGGCCATGTGTCATTTGCATTGGACTTTAGGTGGAATACTCATCAATCCCGAACCCGTTTAATGCATTTTTTACATGCAGAAAAATTATTTTCGACCTGGTCTTTCACTATTAATTTATGGGCGCGATATTAAAGAAGAGAAAAACATAGAAGGGAATGAAATAGCAATGAACAGAACAGTGCCAAGAGAAAACAAGACTCTCAATGTTGTAATTCCAGGAACAGAAATTCGACACCATCCAAAGCAACTCCGTGCATGTATTGTATCAATGTATCTTGTACACGGTCAATCAGCGACTAACTGCTTCTGTTTGATATGAATGCTCAATTTTTTAGTCTTAGAATGAAGCATTATCAATCCCAGAAATTTTCTTCTGTCTCGACCCCATTTCAAATAAAATCCTTTTGTAATCCAATTCCATAGCTTTCTTCTTTACGTCCTCCTTCTTGACACACTGACTAAGATACCTCTTCATTCAATGGTAGAAAATACTTATGTGACGTGAATACATGTACAAGAATTTGCAAAGCGTTCCTTTTAGTCACTGCCTGCAATCGTATATTGCTTAAGACATAGTGCATCAAGATTGCTAGGGATGTAGCAAAGTGCTTTCGAGGAAGGGAGAAGTAAATTTTTTGATATAGGATCCAAGAAGGCAGTAGTAAGATCTGTTGCATGCAGCGTTAACATCTCTCCAAAAGGACTGTGCTCGAAATCTCCTCCATAATCCCATCCTCTGCCATGAAAATATCTTGGATATTTTTCAAAACAATTTATTAAGCAATTTGATATTATAGAAATTTAGTGTACATATGAAGCAACTAGAGACATTTTTTTTTTTTTGGAATCACTTACATGTAAACCAATCTCTGGAATATATGTTTTGAGCATTTTTCCTGTCTTCACATACGTGCTTTTTCCGGTAGGTACATTTTACCGCGTGATTGTCGTAGATACTTTTTATAGCAACGAGATTTAAATTCCTGCATGCATGGGGTTCTATCTCATTAGCACCTAGGTCTTGGGCTTGGAACTTTTGCATTCTGAACTTGCGTTGTATTCAATGGATTACCAGTTCTCCATGTGTCCTCTAAAATAAAATGTGTTGAGGTTTTGTGATGTGAAAAGAACACTTGTTGATTTCTATTACCCCTCTGCCATTCCATTAATTGATCCAACAACAAGTGTACTCGTGTGCTTTGTATGCCTTCCTAACAAACAAAAACATGCAAGTCGAATGTGTGAAAGGGCAACCAACCAACCCAAGAGTGCCATGATCCATCCCTTGCTCCCCGCTCGCTTTCGGAAGGACCAGGATTTGGAAAGGAAGGTGGAAAATTGACTGACTCTGGCCCTTACACATTACAGCAAGCCAGTTCTCCTTTTAATGCATTCTTTCCTCAATTCATTCCCCAGACAAAGAGGGACGTCATTCATCTCCATATATGTAATAGAGTAAGGGCCAAGATGAAATCATTGCAATATCTAAAGATAGGAGTATTACTCAATCTACAAGTAAATCTTGAGAGAATTATGTTATTGTCGACGAGATTTGTATGAAATTTTCCTTCTCTTGTCAAGCTTGAACAATATTAGGAACGAAATTGATTATGATTTGGTGAACTAAAACGCAATTTAATATCTATTTTCATCCAAAATGTGTCGAAAACTTATTGTCCCTATCGTGATACTCTAAAGGATTCCATGCAATTTCACAATCTCTGTAAAAAAAACAACAGTATTACAATCATCGTCTCACATATTCTCACAAAGGAATTAGTTGTGCCATTTTAAAAATCTATCAACAATCATAGAATCATTACCTCACTACATTTTTGAAAACCTAAGAAAAATATCCATGTTGAAATCTTTCCATGGGTTCTCATGGGCTCATAGTGATCTATGTGAGGCTGTAATTTTGCTTCTTTTGGCATGTGGACATACACTAGCTGACAATCCAATATTATACTTCTTTTGGAATGTTGACATACCCTATTACACAATCCACTTCTTCACGTCTCTAAAAAATCTTGACAAATATTCTCTCCCGCCAACCTATGTTCTGTGTTTATCCATACTGCTTATTTTTTAAGGGAAGTCCTTCCTGGACTAAATGCTTCAAGGGATCAGACCACCAATTAAAGTTCAGTCGAACCAAATCAATCAACCATATAGTACACCAATAAAAAAATATATTAATTGAATATTGAGAAGCAACTACTTTAAATCTCAAGTAATTGAATAAAACAACATACCTTGTAAACATTGCACGTGCTAATTTTTTCAAACATTATTGTTTATTTGACATCATCTGGACAAGGTAAAGCAAATATTGTGTTATGTCTCTTGAATTTGAATAAGGGAAAAATGATTTATGAGAGGTTTATGACTTCAAAATTAAACTGAACACCAAGGATATTTTGTTGAATGTTGAGAATGCGATTACCTGCAGAATCAAAACCAAAAACAATTCTGAGTACAACATGCTCTTGGAAATTCTCATAAACAAAATCCAAAAATTTCAAAATAACAGTAGCTCAAAAATAGGTCTAATTCAAAGGATAAATTATTCAAAAACAACTATACCAAAGTGGAATAACCACATCAATCCAAGGTAGACAGAAGTCAATCTCAATCTATCAGTAGAGGTAAAAAATCGCGCTATCTCGAAGTAAACTCTCAGGAACCCATCCCTACAACCAGAAGGTAACTGAAGAATTAGTCCCTACAGCTACATAACTTGTTAAACAATCCCTACGAATTAGTCCCTACAGCAACATAAATAGTTAAACAATCCCTACTGCCACAAGGTAGAACGGAAAAATGAAAAAACAACCCTGAGACTCAGATAAACCTTCAGACTTGTTAGTCGTATTTCTTCTTTCTTAGCAAGGACTTGTTTCTTAGCAACTACCCTTGTTCAAATATACCTTCTTTTTTCTAACTCGTCCCAATAAGATTGCACCATGTATTATCTTACAACTTAGGAGGTTATTCTCATAAATGAAAACCATAGTCCAGGTTTGAAAATGGATGAGTTTCTTAGATAAAGATATGGAAAGGAAAGTGACACTAGAAAATAATGCCTTTTATATTCACTGTCTTTTGAAGAAGTCTTTTACACAATTTTCACAATGATTATTTAGATGGAGAATTTGATATCCAATAATCAATTTAATTTCATCTGAACATTTAAATTCCAAGGAAGCCTATAAGACAACGTCCATGAGAATCAATGCCAGTTAGCATTCCCAGTGGGATACACAAAGGTTAATGCATATATCTAGAAGAAAATGTTGGTACATATATCTACATGGAAAAAGTGATTCAAGTAGAGGAAACAAAGGCTATATTGAAGGTCATGTCCATCCAATTATTTTCTTAAACCATTATAAAATAAACCATTATACTGGATAAACTTCTTTCTAACATCTAGAGAGTGACTATCAATACCTTGCAATTTAATGAATACAAAATTAAACTTATTTCTATCATCTAGAGAGTGACTATCATTACCTTGCAATTTAATGAATACAAAATTAATGCATCTACATAGTAACCCATAATTATTATTACAACTACAAATATCCAAATATTTATATTCTTTGAGTGACTATGAATACCTTGCAATTTAATGAATACAAAATTAAACTTATTTCTATCATCTACAGAGTGACTATCATTACCTTGCAATTTAATGAATACAAAATTAATGCATCTACCTAGTAACCCATAATTATTATTACTATTACAAATATCCAAATATTTATATTCTTTAAGTCCAACTTTGAAGAGTTGACAAGATTACAATGCATGAAATAACTTACTAAGAGTCCATGCCCAAGCCCCACCCATGAGCTAATTACTACTAAAAGTCAAATAAAATAATAAAATCTTTTGATTTACATTTCACAGTGTACCTAAAATCCCTTTACAATCTAACATAGAAGATCTTTCACTTATTCAAATATACCTTCTTTTTTCTAACTCGTCACAATTAGATTGCACCATGTATTATCTTAGAACTTATGAGGTTATTCTCATGAATGAAACCCATAGTCCAGGTTTGAAAATGGATGACCATGGGCATCAATTCCAGTTAGCATTCCCAGTGGGACACACAAAGATTGGTACATATATCTAGAAGCAAATGTTGGTACATATATCTACATGGAAAAAGAGATTCCAATAGAGGAAACAAAGGCTATATTGAAGGTGATGTCCATCCAATTATTTTATTAAACAATTATAATGGATAAACGTATTTCTAACATCTCGAGAGTGACTATCATTACCTTGCAATTTAATGAATACAAAATTAATGCATCTACCTAATAACCCATAATTATTATTACTACTACAAATATCCAAATATTTAAATTCTTTAATTTCAACTTTGAAGAATTGAAAAGATTACAATGCATAGACTAAGTTACTAAAATTCCATGCCCAAACCCCACCCATGAACTAATTACTACTAAAAGTGAAATAAAATAATAAAATATTTTAAATCACATTTCACATTGTACCTAAAAATCCCTTTACAATCTAACATAGAAGATCTTTCAGTTAATATAAATAAAAATAAAATAAAAAACTAATTTAAATATATTTCAATTCCTAATTTACACAAAAATAAATAAATAAATAATCAAACCTATAACTATTTCAACTCCAAATCCATCAAATCCTCACATAAATCAAATTCCTCCCAAACAAAACAAACCCTTTTTACATATAAGTTCATATACGCCTAGGAAAAATCTTTATCTTAAAATCCATTTCTTAAAACTGAAACCGATTTACCAGAAATATAGTCGATATTATTGTACGCATATTAGAAGACATGGTCGTCTTATTATTTCATGCATTGAAAAGTCTGAAGCGACCATAATTTAGAGCCAAATATCGTCTCTCCACGTGTTCAAAGATTTCTGATTTCCTAACTCAGCGCTCGAGTCTTCACACATTGTCAATATTATTATTGTACCCAGTGTTATGATTGCAAATGTGGAAAACACAATCACACATATCATAAACACATAGATTTTACGTGGTTCACCCAAACGTTGGGCTACGTCCACCAAGGGAAGGCATCAGTTGTCTTATTATTCAGATAATGGAGATTACAACAGCTCACTCACTCTCATGGTCATGTCTGCCTCTATGGGCTTACATAAATACATTTACACATGAAACTGATTATTGAAAGCACTCTCTAATTTGGTCTCATTAGTTACAACCAATCATTGATTTATAGCATTTAGAATCCTAAACTAAGAAGTTCATTGTCATCATTTAACAATCTCCACCTTGACAACAATTAACCTGATACCTTGCTCCTTCTTTTGTTCATCACCTTTTCTCGAAGCCAAGAGAAGCCAAGAACCATCGT
>JASDQU010682174.1:62014-72226 GCA_032191745.1 Picea mariana | reverse complement strand
ACAGATCCTTGGATTCAAGGATGGCTGTGACAACCATTTCAAATTTCTTGGGAAGACTTCTGAGAATTTTCTCAATGATTCGTTGATCAGTGATGGTTTCACCAATTAGTCTGATCTGATTCACGATTCCCATGACTCTGGTCATGAACTGATCGACAGTTTCGGACTCTGTCATCGTGAGAGTCTCGAATTGTGTCCACAAGGAATGCAGTTTAACTGTTTTTACCCTGTCATTTCCTTGGTAGGATGTTTTGAGGATGTCCCAGGCCTGTTTGGAAGCACCAGCGCCTGTGATTTTCGAAAAAATCGAATCATCCACAGAATTCTGTATCCAGAATTTTGCTTTGTTTTCTTTGGTCCTCAGAGTTGCCTGAGCAATTTTCTGGGCATTTGTCATGGCAGTGAGGGCGGCTGGATCTGGTTCTACATAGCCAAGATCCACTGGTTACCAGCATTCTTGTTCTTGCAGGAACGATCTCATCCGAAGAGACCAAAATTCGTAATTCTTACCAAGAAGAATCGGACCCTGAGTTGGGCCGAGATTGCTAGACGACGCCATATATAAAAAAATTGCAGAAAAATTAGAGGGAAAAATTCATATTTACCTCCGATCTCAGAAACGTCGATTTGTCGATGGCCAATGGGAGCTTATCGGGCTTGAAGTGGCCCTTTGGTCTCCTTGCAATGTGACCATGCGCTTTAATAATAAGGCGCTACGGGATTTTCTCGTTCTTTTGTCTTTCAAAATGCCGAAATGCGAAAAAATTGCCTTTGGACTTTTCAACGGTCTAGATATGCTGAGGATCGGACGGTCCAGATCGTATCGGGATATCGCAAATAGGGATTTCGTGATTTTTGATGTCGAGGTTCTTTGCCTCCTTGATTTCGCGATCGCCGATTTTCCGATGGCGTTGTCCTATCGAGAATTTTTCACGATGGCTCCGATCTGCGACACGCGTCCTCAACTGATGAACGATCATGATCCCTTCTCGCGATTTCGCGATATGTTATGTCCCGGACCTCTTGTCTCCAGGATCCGCGAAATGCCGAATCCTGAAAAAACCGATGAAGTCGCTTATCGGGACTTTTCCCGAAAGCCTCGATCTCTGCCACGTGTCCTGAACAGATGGATGGCTATATTTGCGTCGGCGATTTCACGGAAAGAAACCCGATCACTTGTTCTCAGGTTTTGCGATTTCCCGAATCCCGATATACCGATGGCGCGTTTCTTTTCGAAACTTTTCTGAGTCCTCGGATTTACGCCACGTGTCCAGGATAGATGGACGGTTCTGATGCGTCCTCGGGATATCGTGACTTGCGATGCTCCAGATCTCTGTCAACGTGAAACCGCGAATGCCGATAGTGGCCTCGATGTACGCCACGTGTCTGGCCAAAATGGACGGCTGAGNATCGCGATTTCGCGAGTTGCGATGTCAAGTTTCTTTGACAGCTTGAAACCCCGAACTCCGAAATGCCGACGGGCGCTGCGATGCTCGCCACGTGTCTTGACAAACGGACAGCTGAGATTGTATCGCTATATCGCGTATCGCGATTTCGCGAGTTGCGAGGTCCTGTTGCAATGGACTTAGAAAACCCCGAACTCTGAAATGTCGATATGACGATGCGTTGATCTGTTGCCACATGTCCTCTGAAATGGACGGCTATAATCGTTTCGGGATTTCGCGATTTCGCGTATCGGAGTTTTTGGAGAGCTGAGTCTTTCGCTCGTCCAACTCTCGATTCCCAATTTTGCAATGGAATAGGATCTCGCCACGTGTCACTTGAACGAACGGTCAAGATGACGTCGGGATTTCTCAAGTGAAAAAACCTCCTGTGCGCTCCACACAACTAATCGTCGTGCAACTTCTTGCTGATCTAACGGCTGTCGGTCCTTTGCGCAAGATCCGACGGCTGAAATGCTTTCGCCTTTTCCGCGCTCTCCTTGTCCCTTCTAGACTGGTTTCCCGCCTCAGATCTGTTCGCAAGGTGAATCTTTCAGCCTTAATGGCTGTTCTTTGCGTGTTTGATGCTATCTTTCCCGAATTTAACGGAATTTTCTCCTGCGTAAGAAAATATTCGTGAATCTTTCAAAGATTTGAAAGAATTTCATGAATACTTGTTCTGCGCTTCAATCTTTAACAGATGTGAGGGAAATTTACGAGTTCTTTAAAATTTCTCGCCTCCTCCAGCCTTTTCTTCGTCACTCTTTGACGATTCTTGAAAAGATTACAAGAATATTTACTGTTTCTTCTTTTGCGTTCTCTTCATCCAGGATCTTTCGAGCGCTGTACGCTCTACTTCCTCCGCAAGCTTCTTACGGTGATCTTTAAAGAGTAGTGGAGACAACTTTCCAA
This sequence comes from Picea mariana, assembly GCA_032191745.1. Taxonomy (NCBI): domain Eukaryota; kingdom Viridiplantae; phylum Streptophyta; class Pinopsida; order Pinales; family Pinaceae; genus Picea; species Picea mariana. The sequence goes on along the minus strand of JASDQU010682174.1, from coordinate 69,872 downwards.
GCCTTGTGAAATAACTGTGTCGCGTGCTCTCAAGATGCGTGTAAGCTCTACGCTGTGAGAATCGTGTTGCTCTCCCGACTGTGTGAAGAGGCTTACTGTTGCAGCTCTGATACCATGATAAATTGTGAAGGACAGAGAAATGCAGAGAGAAAAGAATAGTATATTCAAATGTATGAAGAAGTACAGAACAGAACTGANTGTTGAGGATACAATATATTTAACAATCAGCACCTGGGTCTTGGGCTTCGAACTTTTTCATTCTGAACTTGCGTTGTATTCAATGGATTACCAGCTCTCCATGTGTCCTCTAAAATAAAATGTGTTGAGGTTTTGTGATGTGAAAAGAACACTTGTTGATTTCTATTACCCTCCTACCATCCCATTAATTGATCCAACAACAAGTGTACTCACGTTCTTTGTATGCCTTCCTAACAAACAAAAACATGCAAGTCGAATGTGTGAAAGGGAAACCAACCAACCCAAGAGCGCCATGATCCATCCCTTGCTCCCCGCTCGCTTTTGGAAGGACCAGGATTTGGAAAGGAAGGTGGAAAATTGACTTACTCTGGCCCTTACACGTTATAGCAAGCCAGTTCCCCTTTTAATGCATTCTTTCCTCAATTCATTCCCCAGACAAAGAGGGACGTCATTCATCTCCATATATATGTAATAGAGTAAGGGCCAAGATGAAATCATTGCAATATCTAAGACAGGAGTATTACTCAATTTACAAGTAAATCTTGAGAGAATTATGTTATTGTCGAAGAGATTTGTATGTAAATTTCCTTCTCTTGTCAAGCCTGAACAAGATTAGGAACGAAATTGATTATGGTTTGGTCAACTAAAACGCAATTTAATATCTATTTTCATCCAAAATGTGTCAAAAACTTATTGTCCCTATCGTGATACTCTAAAGCAATCTATGCAATTTCACAATCTCTATAAAAAACAACAGTATTATAATCATCGCCTCACATATTCGCACAAAGGAATTAGTCTTGTCATTTTAAAAATCTATCAACAATCATAGAATCATTACCTCACTACATTTTTGAAAACCTAAGAAAAATATCCATGTTGAAATCCTTCCATGGGTTCTCATGGGCTCATAGTGATCTATGTGAGGCTGTAATTTTGCTTCTTTTGGCATGTGGACATACACTAGCAGACAATCCAATATTATAATTCTTTTGGAATGCTGACATACCCTATTACACAATCCACTTCTTCACGTCTATGAAAAATCTTGACAAATATTCTCTCCCACCAACCTATGTTCTGTGTTTATCCATACTGCTTATTTTTTAAGGGAAGTCCTTCCTGGACTAAATGCTTCAAGGGATCAGACCACCACTCAATTATTAATGATATAAAACATATAATCCATAATGTCAGTGATAAATTCCATTATGTAGAGATCATATTAAAGTTCAGTCGAACCAAATCAATCAACCATATAGTACACCAATAAAAAATATATTAATTGACTATTGAGAAGCAATTACTTTAAATCTCAAGTAATTGAATAAAACAACATACCTTGTAATCATTGCACGAGCTAATTTTTTCAAACATTATTGTTTATTTGACATCATCTGGACAAGGTAAAGCAAAGACTGTGTTATGTCTCTTTTGTAAATCTTGAGTTTGAATAAGGGAAAAACGATTTATGAGAGGTTTATGACTTCAAAATTAAGCTGAACACCAAGGATATTTTGTTGAATGTTGAGAATGTGATTACCTACAGAATCGAAACCCCAAACGATTATGAGTACAACATGCTCTTGGAAATTCTCATAAACAAAATCCAAAAATTTTTAAATAACAGTAGCCCCAAAATAGGTCTAATTCAAAGGATAAATTATTCAAGAACAACTACACCAAAGTGGAATAACCACATCAATCCAAGGTAGACAGAAGTCAATCTCAATCTATCAGTAGAGGTAAAAAATCCCGCTATCTCAAAGTAAACTCTCAGGAACCCATCCCTACAACCAGAAGGTAACTGCAGAATTAGTCCCTATAGCTACATAACTCGTTAAACAATCCCTACGAATTAGTCCCTACAGCAACATAACTAGTTAAACAATCCCTATTGCCACAAGGCAGAACAAAAAAATGAAAAAACAACCCTGAGACTCAGATAAACCTTTAGACTTGTTAGTCGTATTTCTTCTTTCTTAGCAGGGACTTGTTTCTTAGCAACTACCCTTGTTCAAATATACCTTATTTTTTCTAACTCGTCACAATTAGATTGCACCATGTATTATCTTAGAACTTAGGAGGTTATTCTCATGAATGAAAGCCATAGTCCAGGTTCGAAAATGGATGAGTTTCTTAGATAAAGATATGGAAAGGAAAGTGACACTAGACAATAATGCCTTTTATATTCACTGCTTTTTGAAGAAGTCTTTTACACAATTTTCATAATGATTATTTAGATGGAGAATTTGATATCCAATAATCAATTTAATTTCATTTGAACATTTAAATTCCAAAGCCTATAAGACAACGTCCATGAGAATCAATGCCAGTTAGCATTCCCAGTGGGATACACAAAGGTTAGTACATATATCTAGAAGAAAATGTTGGTACATATATCTACACGGAAAAAGTGATTCAAGTAGAGGAAACAAAGGCTATATTGAAGTTCATGTCCATCCAATTATTTTCTTAAACCATTATAATGGATAAACTTCTTTCTAACATCTAGAGAGTGACTATCAATACCTTGCAATTTAATGAATACAAAATTGAACTTATTTCTATCATCTAGAGAGTGACTATCATCTAGAGAGTGACTATCATTACCTTGCAATTTAATGAATACAAAATTAATGCATCTACTTAGTAACCCATAATTATTATTACAACTACAAATATCCAAATATTTATATTCTTTGAGTGAGTATCAATACCTTGCAATTTAATGAATACAAAATTAAAATTATTTATATCATCTACAGAGTGACTATCATTACCTTGCAATTTAATGAATACAAAATTAATGCATCTACCTAGTAACCCACAATTATTATTACTATTACAAATATCCAAATATTTATATTCTTTAAGTCCAACTTTGAAGAGTGGACAAGATTACAATGCATGAAATAACTTACTAAGAGTCCATGCCCAAGCCCCACCCATGAACTAATTACTACTAAAGTCAAATAAAATAATAAAATCTTTTGATTTACATTTCACAGTGTACCTAAAATCCCTTTACAATCTAACATAGAAGATCTTTCACTTATTCAAATATACCTTCTTTTTTCTAACTCGTCACAATTAGATTGCACCATGTATTATCTTAGAACTTATGAGGTTATTCTCATGAATGAAAGCCATAGTCCAGGTTTGAAAATGGATGAGTTTCCTAGATAAAGATACAGAAAGGAAAGTGACACTAGACAATAGTGCCTTGTATATTTATTGTTTTTTTTAAGAAGTCTTTTACAGATTTTTCACAATGATTATTTAGAGGGAGAATTTGATATTCAATAATCAATTTAATTTCATCTGAACATTTAAATTCCAAGGAATCATATAAGAGAACGTCCATGGGCATCAATTCCAGTTAGCATTCCCAGTGGGACACACAAAGGTTGGTACATATATCTAAAAGGAAATGTTGGGACATATATCTACATGGAAAAAGAGATTCCAATAGAGGAAACAAAGGCTATATTGAAGGTGATGTCCATCCAATTATTTTATTAAACAATTATAATGGATAAACGTATTTCTAACATCTAGAGAGTGACTATCATTACCTTGTAATTTAATGAATACAAAATTAATGCATCTACCTAATAACCCATAATTATTATTACTACTACAAATATCCAAATATTTAAATTTTTTAATTTCAACTTTGAAAAATTGACAAGATTACAATGCATGGACTAACTTATTAAGAGTCCATGCCCAAACCCCACCCATGAACTAATTACTACTAAAAATGAAATAAAATAATAAAATATTTTGAATTACATTTCACATTGTACCTAAAATCCCTTTACAATCTAATATAGAAGATCTTTTAGTTAATATAAATAATAATAAAAAATAAAAACTAATTTAAATGTATTTCAATTCCTAATTCACACAAAAATAAATAAATAAATAATCAAACCTATAACTATTTCAACTCCAAATCCATCAAATCCTCACATAAATCAAATTCCTCCCAAACAAAACAAACCCTTTTTACATATAAGTTCATATACGCCTAGGAAAAAACTTTATCTTAAAATCCATTTCTTAAAATTGAAACCGATTTACCAGAAATATAGTCGATATTATTGTACGCATATTAGAAGACATGGTAGTCTTACTATTGCATGCATTGAAAAGTCTGAAGCGACCATAATTTAGAGCCAAATATTGTCTCTCCACGTGTTCAAAGATTCCTGATAACTCAATGCTGGAGTCTTCACACATTGTCAATATTATTATCGTACCCAGTGTTATGATTGTAGATATGGAAAACACAATCACACATATCATAAACACATAGATTTTACATGGTTCACCCAAACATTGGGTTATGTCCACCAAGAGAAGGCATCAGTTGTCTTATTATTCAGATAATGGAGATTACAACAACTCACTCACTCTCATGCTCATGTCTGCCTCTATGGGCTTACATAAATACATTTACACATGAAACTGATTATTGAAAGCGCTCTCTAATTTGGTCTCATTAGTTACAACCAATCATTGATTTATAGCATCTAGAATCCTAAACTAAGAAGTTCATTGTCATCATTTAACAATCTCCACCTTGACAACAATTAACCTGATACCTTGCTCCTTCTTTTGTTTATCACCTTTTCTGGAAGCCAAGAGAAGCCAAGAACCATCGTAGGTTCTCTAACAGTACTGGTTTTGTAAACATGTTTTCACAATTCTCTTTTGTATGCACTTTCTCAAGAGAGACTCCACGTTCATCGATGACCTGTCTTACAAAATGGTACTTGATATGTATATGTTTTGTTTTACTCTGATAAGCTGGATTCTTAGCCAAGTGAATAGCACTTTGACTATCAAAAAGTAACTTTACTTTGTCTTGCATCCTTCCAAACTCACCAAGCAAACCTTTCAACCAAACTGCCTCTTTGCAAGCATGTGAAGCAGCTACATATTTTGATTCTGCAGCTTTGACATCCAACTAATAGCTCCACGTGCAAGAGTAAAGACATACCCTGAAGTCGACCTTCTCTTTTCCAAATCACCTAGAAAATCATAATCAACATATCCACAGACTAACTCACGACCATTTTTATAAGTGATACAGTAACCACTTGTGCCCCTTAGATACCGAAGCGCCCATTTCATTGCTGCCCAGTGCTCTTTACCTCGATTTTCCATATACCTGCTGACGACCCCAACTGCATGTGAAATGTCTGGCCTTGTACTAACCATCACATACATTAGACTTCCTACTTCAATAGCATATGGTATTCGAGACATATATTCCTTTTCTTCTTTTGTGCTAGGACATAACTTTGAAGAAAGCTTAAAATGGGAAGCCAAAGGGATTGATACTAGTTTCACATTGTTCATAACAAACCTAAAAATTATCTTCTCAACATGCTTTTGTTGTGACAACCAAATCTTACGATTCCTCCTGCCTATGAATATCTCCATGCCCAAAATCTACCTTGTTGCTCCTAGATCTTTCATATCGAACGTCCTAGCCATCTGAGCCTTTAACCTGTTGATCTCAATTATTCTTTTTCTTGCTAAAATCATAACATCAACAGACAATACTAAGATAATGAATATGCCATTATTGAATTTCTTAAAGTAGACATAATGATCATACTCACTCCTTGTATAATTTAGGCTCACCAAGAAAGAGTCAAATTTCTTGTACCATTGTCTAGGTGACTGTCATAGACCATACAATGATTTCTTGAGATTGCAAACAAATTTCTTGCTACGATTCTGAACGAACCCTTCCAGTTGTTCCATGTAAATTTCCTCATCCAAATCTCCATGTAAGAAAGTAGTCTTAACAACTAGCTGCTTCAACTCCAAATGAAGTGACACAACTAATGCTAACACAATTCGAATTGAAACAGACTTAACAACTGGTTAACAAATCTCATGAAAGTCAATACCTTCTTTCTGAGAATACCCTTTCGCAACCAGTCTTGATTTGTACCTTTCCACCTTATCATCAACATCGTTCTTCAGCTTGTAGACCCACTTGCAACCTACAGTTTTGTTGCCTCTTGGAAGTTCTGACAGGTCCCATGTAGCATTCCTCTCTAATGTATTCATTTCATCCTTCAACGCTTCTTTCCATTTATCACTATTAGAACCCTTCATAACTTCGTAATAGCACGAAGGTTCATCATCATTAGTACCTAAGGAAACTGATGAAACAAAATCCTCATACCTTCTTTGAGGATTTCTGATCCACATAGATCTCCTTAGGGAAGTTTGTGGCTCATCCACATTATGTTGATTGTTATCATCAACCATGTCTTCCTCTATAGGAAACTCTTCATGAACACCTTCAGAAACTTGTTCATGTTCACTTTCATCTGTATTTGAACCGGATTCAAACTGAATCTGTTGATACTTAGGTGCTTCTTCCTGTTTCATTTGAACATCTACTTATGATTTGATGAGAGATGATTCATCAAATATTACATCTTTGTTAATGGGTATCTTGTGGCCAGTAGGATCCCACAACCTGTACCCCTTAATACCATCACCATATCCAACAAAGATAAGCCTTTTTTATTTTGGATCTAATTTAAAATGTTGATGTTTCAGAATCAGAGCATAGGATTCACAACCAAAAAGTTTAAGATTAGAATAATTACAAGGGTGACCTTTCCATACCTCTTCAGGAATATTGCAATCTATTGTTGTTGATGGTGATCAATTCACCAAATAACATGTTGTAGTTATTGTTTCTGCCCACAGTTCTTGCTGCAAGTTGGTGTTACTAAGAATACTCCTTGCTCTCTCTAGAAGAGTCATTTTCATGTGTTCAATAACTCCATTATGCTGAGGAGTATAGGCATTGGTTTTATTCCTATCAATCCCAAACTCCTTGCAAGTTCTCAAATTCCATTGACGTAAATTCACCACCATTATCAGTTCTTAAACATTTAATGGATCTACCAGTGCTCTTTTCCACTAAAGCTCTAAACTGCTTGAAAACTGTAAATACATCAGCCTTACTTTTCAACATATAGACCCAAACCTTTCTAGAGAAATCATCTATAAAAGTTACAAAATATGATGATCCTCCATACGAAAGAGTAGGGTATGGCCCCCAAACATCAGAATGAATATAATCAAGGATTCCTTCATTGGTGTGTCTTCTGGTTTTAAATCTAGGCCTATTATGTTTTCCATAAATACAATGCTTGCGAAAATATAACTTTAAAGGCTTTAGACTAGGAAGTAACTTGCGATCAGTTAATACCTTTAATCCTTGTTCGCTCATATGACCCATTCGTTGATTCCATAGCTGAACAGAGTCACTGTCTTTCTCAAATACCATTGTCGCATTATCAGACTCATTTCTTCCTTCTAACAGAAACAAGTTACCAACCTTCTTCACGTTCATCACCAGTAGCATTCCTTTGTAGACTTTCATAACTCCACCTTGAACAATACTCTTATATCCTCCTGTGTCTAAGACTCCCAAATAAATTAGGTTCTTCCTAAGCTCAGGTACATGTCTCACATCAGTGAGTATTTTAACAGTTCCATCAAACATCTTAATTCGAATGCTACCAATTCCCACAACTTTACATGAGATATCATTTCCCATGTAAACAATTCCATCATCTATAGACTGGTCAGTAATAAACCAATGTCTATG